>JARHVA010003432.1:2500-7500 GCA_037957365.1 Torreya grandis
TTATGGGTCCACTTTGCTTTGACATCAAGAAAAGCATCTACCACATCTAGAACCATCTATCGACATGGCTGATAGAATACTGCCTTTAATTAGTGGTGTGGTCCACACAATATTCAAAAGAGGGATATCATGTCCATATTCACAATTATGGATAGACCCTGTAATTAGTCATCAAAACATAATACATCAATCATCATCATAGAATTAATAATCACCCTGAGGTGAGTACGAAGAGTTATCTCTAGAATTATTACTTTCAGTATTCGTATGGTCCATATACATTATAGAAGGAATCCTTAAAATATGTCCTAGAGGAGTAGGTGGAAAGACAGCTTGATGAGAAATAGTAAGTTGTTTCCATAGTACCGCAAGAGGAACAACAACTCTTCATGATGCATGATCATTTCTTTGCTGATTACAGATTGAGTGTAGCTCAAATCTGACACAAAATGAAATTCTTAAAGCAATGAAAATATTTCTTACCTGTCTAGGAGGTATTCTTACTGATGGGTCTTCTGAGGCTTTCATAGGTAGAATATAATCTAGAAATTCAAACAAGTAATCTAGAATTTCTCTAGAATCCCAAAAGTTTTCACTCCCTAGATTATAACTTGGCTAGAAGGTAGACCAATGAAATATGAATTCTATTCTTTGTCTTCATATCAGCTGCATAAAAGGATTATTAATTCTTGAATAGTCACTATTATCACCTTCTCGATAGAGGATTATTGTGGAATAGGTACTCGATCCATCTAGCTCTGTGAAATAGGAAGTCCAACCCAAACTTTGATCATTCATGAGATTAGTTGCTTCATAAGATCTTGCTTTTAGAAGAGCAACTTCATTTCTGAGCTAATTTGAAAATGAAGGAACACTTCTCCAAATATTTTCATGAAATTCATCATGAACCTCAACTGTAACTATCATAACCTATTTATCTGATTCTGGATGGAATTCCCTGGTCATGAAATCTGCAAGATGATTATTTTTACCAACAATATGCTCAACTGTAAAATCAAAATCTGAAAGATAAGTAGCCCAACGAACCAATCTACTGATTGATCCTTTCTTTAGATTATCTGTAGAATGAAGGATACTCATGAAATTATTTAAGTCAGATCTAATAAAGAACTTTTTGGATCTAACAAAGAACATAAAAGCTTGAATTGATTTTATTACAACAAGTATTTCCTTATGCGTTGAATGATAATTTTTTTGGACTTGTTTAAAACTTCCAGACGCATATCTACAAGGTCTTTCTGATCCATCTGCCATTTTCTCTTTTAACACTGCACCCCAATATAAATTAGAAGCATCAGTTTCTATGATCTTTAGACCATTACTTGGTAAAGTTAAAGGAGGCATCTTTGATCTTTTGAACTGCCTGAGTCATAGCTGGAGACCAATCTGGAGCATTCTTAGACAATCTCTTATTCAACAACATTCTATCTTGAGCAATATGATAGTAATATCTTGCAACATAATTAACACATCCTAAGAACCTTTGTATCATCTTTTTATCAGTTAAGACATCAGGAAAATTACTAATAGCTTTAAGCACATGATTTTGAACAGTAACTTCACTTGATTTGATTGTGATACCAAGGAAATCTATTTCATCCTTGAATGTCACCATTTTCTTAGCTGAAAGAACTAATCCATTTTCAAACACAATCTTATAGAACTATTTTAGATGTTCAAGATGTTCTTTAGGAGATTTGCTGAACACCGAAATGTCATCTATATAAACAATGATGAAATTAGAATATGGAGAAAATATCATATTCATCATTTGCTGAAAGATGCTTGGAGCAGTCTTTAGACCAAATGGTAGGACATTCCACTCATACTGTTTGAATGGTGTAATAAAAGCTATTTTATATCTATCTTTTTCCTTTACCTAGATTTTCCAAAATACAAACTTAAGATCAAACTTGCTATATACCTTGCTGCCACTGATTCTTTGAAGAATTTCATCCTTAGATGGAATAGGATGGTGGACTAGAACAACATACTTATTTAGATGAATATAGTTTATAACCAATCTCTTTTTCCCTCTAACTTGCTCAGATCTCTTATTAACATAAAAAGCTTCACATCACCATGGACTACTAGAATCTCGAATTAACCCTTGTTCCTTTAGCTGAGTAATTTCTTTCAAACATTCATCTCGTAATGAAGGAGACATACCTGAATGGTGAGCTTTGAACTTTGGCTCGATTTGTCTTCCTTTCTCATCTGTTATTAGCTTTAAGTTAATAGAACATTCATAAATTTTCCTATGTTGAAAATCAAGAGGATTCTCAGAGCAATAATAAGTATTAATCTTAGAAAGAACTGAGTTAATATCTAATTGATAGAGATTAATCTTTTGATGGATCCAGGAATTGTTAATAACCTTTCTAGCCTTTTCTCTAAGAGGAATTCTGCATTCATATCTACTCTTCTTGTAGAGAGAATATTTATGTGTTAGTATAATTTCATGAGGCTAAATGATGATAGGGTAAAAACTTGTCAAATTATCTGAACCAATCATCATATCAAACATTGGAATTTCATGCTGAACAACTTTAAAGTTATACACAGAATTTCCTAAAGTAATAGGCACATGGGCAGCCAATTCAGAGACCATTGTCCTAGTATTGAATGTTAATCTATGGAAGTCACTTTTCCACATATCTATAGGGATGGAGTGATAATGAGCAAGAGATATTTCAGCACCAGTATCTAACAAGACATCTAGGTTATAGGGTTTAAACCCATTCCACTTAATAGTTAATTCACAGATAGGATTATTAGTACTGTGAACTGAAACCAGATGAATACTATTATTCATATCCTGATCTTGAGTAGCAAAATCTTCAGGAACAGAAAATTGAGTAGAAAATTGAGTCATAGGGGATTCTCCCCCCTGAGAGAAGAGTAACATTCCATTACTTGGGCTAACTCTTGTTAAAATAGTTGTTCATTTTCTTCTTCAAAAGCTTCTTCTTTCAATAACTGCTACAGTTCTTCTTGATCACGGGCTAAGAAATCTTGTAACTGAGCAATTCACTTAGTTTGTTAGGTATTTCTTTCATACTTTTCAAGTTGATATGCTGCTTGGACATCAGGAGACTAAATAGAAAGTTTCTTAGAAAATTGATTAGACAACTGTTCTTTTTGATTTTGCTACTCAGTATTAGCAATTTGTTGTTGTAAAAATATTCTTTCAGAAACCATATATATAGGAGTATTATTATATTTTTCTTTTAAATATGATATCTACTGAGACAAATTGAGACTATCTAAAAATTGAGATTTAATCATATGAATCTAAAAATCTATATCTGAATCATAATCTGAGGATTCAAAATCAGAACTAAATTCTTGATGATTCATATTGACTTTTTCATCTTCAAATGAAGCTCAAGATTCATCCCATATAATATCAGAAGAATAATGCTTCTGCTCATCATTAGTAAGTAAAATATAATCATCTTCATGCAACTCATATCTTTGAAGAAAATTAACCTTTTTTGAATGCTTCTCTTTGTTTGGACACTTGTTAGCATAATGATTTCCTTGATAGAGAGAGCATTTAACAGGGGCTTTAGAAAACCCATGCTTTATTTTCCTAAAAATCTTTTTAGGAAAGAATTTCTTCTTTTTTCTCTGTAATTTAGTTCTTGGTTTCTAGGGATATTGATCTTTTGGAATTGAACATTTACAAGAAGACTGTTTCTTTTTACTTCTAAATTTTCTATACTGATTAATATTAGTGCAGCCAAAATAATCACCAAGAGAGTTACAAAACTTAACTCCAAGCTGTTTATGAAACTTCATTATCTCTTTATGTGTTTTCTTCTTCAAACATAACTTTTCGTTTACAGCTTTGATATTTTGATTTATCCTTCCAAAGGACATTGTTGACAATTCTTCACCCATTGCTTCCTTATACTTAGCAAAAAAATATTCTAGAAAAGACTCCACATATCTTATCTTATAAGCGGGATTGAAGATTTTGCCAGAGTTGTAAAATAGATTTTCCATGTAGCACATATATTCATCAAGATGAGTCATATCACATAGCTGTGCTTTCAAAAATTTATCTTTATTTGCAACTCTTTCATTATCTATAATACCTAAAAATTTTGAATATAAGGCATTACATAGGGCAACAACTGGCTCAGGATCCCTAGTGGTATTATCTTGAAATGCTTGACCACAAGAATCCCACCAATCTTTTATATTACCAATAAATCCATTGGGAATCTGTTGTGTAACATTACAGGGATCTTTCTTAAGACCAAAAATCTGAACATTAGACCATGAAAGCAAAGCATGTATCATCTCCTTTCTTCTGGCTGGAGATTCACAATTAAATTTCCAAAAAAATGGCTAGAGATTTAATGTTCTAATTTGAGAGTATAGAAGAGGTCTTGAATTAGAAGATTCTCCTATCTCAAAAATTCCTTCTTTTTCAGACTCTTCTATTTTTGCCATGCCTATTTGAAATATCTTATCGGCTATACTATCAGATTCTGATTTTATTTTTTCTTTGGTCTTCTTAATTTCTTATTTTTGATGATTAACCACATTTCACCAATTTTGCCTATCATAAGCAAGATTAGATGTAGAAAAGATATCAATTGAAGAAGGAAATGTTTCTGATATCTTATGATGGATTTCAGGAATCAAGGCAACATTTTGATTCTGATTAACTATTTCTCTAGAAAGACTGCCAATATAAGAAATAGTTTCTCTAGATTTTTCTTCTAATTTCTATTCCACAGAAGAAACATGAGAAATAATTTCAAGCTGTTCTTGTACTATATCATTCCCTTGAGCTTTTATCTCATCAAGCTTTTTAACATTTTTAGACTTGATTTCATCAATATTTTTGATAGCTTCAGACTATTGTTGCTTCAGCATTACAGACTCAGTATCAATCTTTTATATGATCTGATTTTGCCTAGATTTCTCATTACCATCTAAGATTGTAATAGCTTTAAAGAGTT
>JARHVA010003432.1:12500-212500 GCA_037957365.1 Torreya grandis
AGATGCTTCCAAGACACCATAGCAAGGAAGAGGAGCACAAAGGCTATTGATCACCAATCCTATAGATTTTCTTGTTGATTATTTTTTGTTTCATATATGATGATGGGTATCTTACTGTATTCACATTTACACAATAATAAATAATAATAATAAAATGTTTTTATATTTTATTTTATTTTTTATTTTTTGTGTGGGATCTTGGAAATGGGAATGCTACCATGTAAGGATAACTTTTCAATTTAGAAAGAAAGCAGGTTAGAAAAACTTCTTACATTTTTTATTAATCAGTTTAACTAATGGAATGTTATCATAACAAGGGCACCATGTGTCAAGTCCCTGTGGGAGGTTAGAATAGTTTTGAAATCTGATTTAAGCATTGATTATAGAGATAACTCTTGTTCATTACAAGAGAAAACACTATCAATATGAAAATAAGACAATAAGATGTGACCAATTCCCAAACAATGTCATGAAATACACATGAATTTGAATGACCACTAATGAATTTGGCAAGATTCTACAGTTAAATATTTACATGTCTAAAATTTAAACATTTAATTTGGTATAACATGTCACCCAATTGATGGAAGATTCAAGTGATTTTTTAGAAACATAAGAGATTTTTCTATATACCCTATACTAGAAATAATACACTTCAAAATTTCAAAGTTTGGAGCAATGAAAATAGAACCAATCCGCATTTGATTCCCATAGTTAAAAATGACATAAAAACATTGTAAGTATAGCCAATTTTGATCACATATTTGTAATTATAAGTTACAAACTTCAATATATAATGAACAAATAGAAAATGTGTCATAGAAAGTAGGTACATACACACATTTTCTTGAGAACTCCCACAAATGTTCTCAACATCTTGATATATGTCATCCTTGACAAGCCCTAAATGAAAGAGAAAAGGTATTTAAAATTTTCTTTGGTTTCCAGTATCTAAGAAGCAGGCAACTAATTTCAAAAATTTAACATTAAATCTTCATTGGAGGAATAAAAATGATCATCCTCATTACAATTTATCTATTCCCAATCTGAATCTGATTCAGAACATAAAACTTCCTTTGAAAGGTGAATAGGTGTATTGAAATCTAAACCATAAAAGCCTTCATTAGAAGGTGAGTTAACAAGTAAAATAATACACCCAATGCTATTGACATAGGGAGAGCCAACAAGGCCTTTTAGAAAAATTTCAACAAAATCAAAGCTGAGCCTTGCAATAATAGCAAGATAGCATGCATACACATTCAGATAATCATACATCGCTGCCCTCCAAACCAATACATTGTAGAATATGAAATTAACCAATCCCAAATTGATTGCATTTGATGTAGAAAGTCCTATCCCTTCATCTCCAGAGCTATATGTGGGGTATACCAATCTATTGCCCTGAAGAACTAGGTTCATGGGATAAAAGGCTAAAAGGATCCAACTTATCCAAACAAATAAAAGCTTGCCTGTTTCCATCAAAGCATGGAGGAATGGGTAGTGGAATTAAAATCCTTGAAATAAAAACTGATAGAGACTAATAAGAACATGTATGTGGTGGTGGTTAGGGTTAGAATGTGGTGATTGAGGTTGTAGAATTGAGATAATACAAGGAAGAGCTTGGGAAGAAAATGAAGCAATGAAAGATGCGATGGTAGAATCTTAAATATGTATTGAGAAACATCCCAAGATGGTGACATTGAGACTTTCATATAAACGGGGTAAAAAAAATGATTGAGGTTACATAATTTAGATAATACATGGAAGATCTTCGAAAGAAATTGAAGCAATGAAAGTTGTACTAGCAAAATTTCAAATATGTATTGAGAAACATCCTAATATGGTGATGTTGAGACTTTCCTAGAAATGAGATAAAATAAAAAGAAAGGAAATAATATGCAAACAGATTAATGATGTTGGTAAACAAAACCCTTTTTTGTCAGCTTTAAGGCAATAATTGTATATGGGTTATTGTAGATTTCACTAGGATCAAGGATCTATTACTGCTATGCATTTTTAAAGCAAATATAAGAACAAGATAGGAGATAAATGGAAAATCTTAGTCTAGTTTTACAAACATACAATATCAAGGTTACTTATAAACATTCACAAGATGTCAAGTATTTTTTGGACCTCCAATAAATCAAGGCTTCTATTGAGTTTTAGAGGTTTTCATCTTTTATACAGTAGTTCTCAGAGCATTCTAGATACACTTCAATGTTTCTAGCAAATTTCTTCAACTTTAGCATTATTAAAAAGCTTCAACTGGAGTTAAGTTTTCAATATGAGAATCAAATTTCCAATTAATGTTTTTATGCAGTGCCTTGAACAAAAAGTAAGCTTCATAGTTTCCATTCTAAACTATATAAACACTTGACTAGAGCCATTCTACAAGCATTTTTCATTGTAAATACATATATATGGCTTGTTGATTTTTTTCATTTTCTTTGGATCCCTAGTTAGCTATATTCAAGGTTGACAAAGACATCATTTTTTACTTTAATTATATGGAGGACATCCTCACTGAGGGACCTTGGAGGTAGGTTCCTTTAAAGTTCAAATCATGGTGATGATGTGTCTTTATGTTCAGGATGACATTCTAAGATGCAATAATTGAACCTAATATGTGGTTTATTAAATATATATATTTTTTAATAAAAGTTTCTTGTAAAAAACCTAACATAGTTGATAGCTTGGAAGAACATAAAATCTTTGACAACAATTTAGATTTGGAAATCAATTAGAAAGTGTTGATCTATATATTGAGAAGATTGGGTACAATATGAATGAAAATGAATAAGGGTGTGACATATATTGAAATGTCCTATATGATGATACATGTAAGATCCAACATTTCAAGAGTTTGCTAGAGGATTAATATTCTACTTTGTAGGATAGGGAATTCACTACTAAGGATCTGCCATAAATATATGGCTTTGTGATTGATGGACAGTCATAATAACATGTCTAATTCTAATAAGAGTGACTTAACATTGTACATGGAATAAAATTCTTGTTCTCTCTATGCAGTGATCTTTAAGAGGAACATCGTTGACTTGCATTGAGGTGTAAAGTTGGTAAGGGTATGGTTGGAAGATGTGATCATGGGAATATTGATAAGATCAATCCAAATTTTGATTGAAACAAGACAACTAAAGATCAAAAATAGCTATCATCCATACTAAAAATTCTTTTATTTTATCAGAGCAACTTTACTATGTAGTTGAGTGAAGAAATGAGAAAGGACTTGCTGGGCATATGCTAGCTAGTGAATTTCAAGGCTCAAAGACTAAACTATGCTTTTATGATGCCTAAGCTTAGATCTCATCTACATGGATAAATTCTCCATAGAGGCTATGCACTGATTTCTAGAGGCAAGACATTTATAGAAAAAGTGGATCAGTAAGTGCTTTTTTCATTTTCGATTAGGACAAATCAAAGACTTCTCAGACAATACGTTGAGTGATTGTCACCTTAATGGTTTAAATTTGATTTAAAATGTCAAGTATCAATATCAGTAGGTTTTTTGGTGTTCATAACATTATTAGCCTCTTAAATGGTGAAATTGTTTTGAGCTCTCCTTCCTCTAAATAGTATACCATTTTGATAGGCTCTAGTTCCAATTTAAGGGAATTTTGCAATGTTCTCTCGAGTTTCTATGCTAATTTTATCAGAGTTGTTGCCAAAATCTGGATAATGCAAGTGCAATGGAGACGTGATCACATGAGATGAAGCTAGTGCACATGACATAGATGCTAAACCAATTTGAAAATTACACAAGAAGATAAATTGCACAAGACAAAATGGAGAAAACCAAAATCTGATTAGCATGAGATGGCTAAAGTGAGGAATACATATAGCAGAATATGTAAGTAACTCCTCCACAAAAGGTGGACAAAGCACCCCAAGAATAGACTGTAACTCCTCCATGAAAGGTGGTGACAAGGTGCTAAGAATAGAGAAGTAACTCCCATCAAGGGAGTTACTTATGACATTCTTATGACACCTATGACACATCTATGACACACACCTCCACATAAGCTAGCCTATCCCACAAATGTACCAAAACTCCATGTATGCACAAGAAATACAATTTCCCTAATTAAAAAATAGGGAAAAATAAAAACCTAGACTAATACCCCCCATAAGTGCAGCTTAGGTGGGAAGTGTAGAAATATAAAATGGGTCCCAAAAACTAGCCCTGATGAGGTACCCCATGTACAAATGCAATCTCCCATAAGATAGAGAAAAGGAGAAAACCCGTAAGAAAAAAATCCTCCCCAAAAGAGAGACATAAAAGAAAGAAGAGGCTAGTGCCCCCCCCCCCCCCCCACCCCCCGAAGATGATGTTGATGCAGATGTGGACCACACCCCAAGAAGAGCTTGCAGATGAATGAACATGCTCTCAGTGAAAGGTTTGGTGAAGATGTCTGCAACCTGCTCCAAAGACTGGAAAAATATCAAGTCAATGACCTAACTATGAATAAGCTACCAAATGAAATGCATGTGAATCTCTATGTGCTTAGTCTGCTAGTGCTGAATTGGATTCCTGGAAATTTGAATTGTACTCTAGGTGTCACAATAAATGATGGTGGGATGCCTGATAAGAATGCCAAACTCAGAAAGAATCCCCTAAAGACAAATAGCCTCAGTAGCTACATTAATAGCTCCCCTATACTCTACCTCTATGGATGATATAGCAATAGCATTTTGCTTCTTGCTAGACCAACTGATAGGACCAAAACCTAGAGAGAAACTATAACCAAAAGTGGACTTGCAAGTCTATGAATTGCCAGCCCAGTTTGAATTTGTATATCCAACCAAGTCAACCTCTATGCCAAATCTATAATGAATCTCGTATCTCTGTGAACCCTGTATGTAATGCAAGATCCTCTTAGCTACTTTCCAATGCAGCTCATGAGGTTCCTGCATGAATCTAGAGACAAGTCCCACTGTATATGATATGTCAGGCCTAGTGTGAGTCACATAGATGAGACTACCAATAAGTTGTCGATACCGAGTGGCATCAACCAATGGTGAAGAATAGTCAGCCTCAAGCTTGACTCTTGATAGAAAGGGAGTCAGAGATGGCTTGCAATCAGCCATGTGAAACTGAGCCAATAAGTCAAGAGCATACTTAGGCTGTGTAAGAGAAATCCTTGAATCTGACTGTGAGATCTTGATGCCAAGGAAGTAGTGCAAAAAACCCAAGTTTGTCATGTCAAATCTATCCTGAAGAGATGCCTTCACCATTGCAATAGCCGATGAAGAACTCCTGGTGATCAAAAGGTCATCAACATATAGAACCAAAATTAGGAGCGAATCATCCTACCATGAGAAGTAGACATTGGGATCAAAATGGCACCTAGTGAAACCCACTATGAGAAGGAAGGAATCCATCTTGGCATACCAAGCCTGAGGGGCCTATTTGAGGCCATAGATAGATTTCTTAAGTTTGCATACTAAGGAAGAATCTTGAACAAATCTTGGTGGCTTCTCCATGTAGATCTCCTCCTCTAGGTCTCTATGAAGAAAGGCACTCTTCACATCTATCTGATGCACATCCCAACCATGTGCTACAACAATAGCCAAGGTGAGTCGAATAGAATTCATCTTTGCAATGGGTGCAAAGGTCTTTGAGTAGTCAATGCTCACCACCTGTGAGAAACCCTTGGTGACCAATCACGCCTTGTACTTATCAACTGACCCATCTGCTAAAAACTTGGTCTGATATATCGACCTACATTGAACCATCTTTCTTCCCTTAGGAAGTGAAGTCAAATCCCAAGTTTGATTTTTGATTAAGCAAGAATATTCTTCCTCCATAGCACTATCCCACTCAAGTACCCCAAATGCCTCTCAAAAAGTCTGTGGATCTAAAACTGAAGCAAAGAAGGCAAGTGGATCTCTCTAAAAATCCCCCTAGTACGTCTGTCATCTGTGGGATCTCCTGCCCAAGTGCCAGCATTCTCAAGTGTCTGTCTGGCCCAAAGTGGCCCAAAAGTGGGCGAGTCGGGTGCTAACTCCTCATCCTCTGACTGATTAGAGGTGGATGACACTACATCACTGTTCTCACTGTCTGAACTCAAAGAAGAAGAAGATGTCTTTGGCTCAAGAACTTGTTGTGGCTGATCTAAATTTGATGGGGAATCATCATGATGAAGTAGATCCAATGAGGGAGAAGAAGTGTCAAGTGTTGAGTCTCTAGAACTCTCCTGAAAATGGACACTTCTCTTGACGAACAACTCATGAGTGACTAGATCTAGAAGGCAATATCCCTTAGTACCATCTGGATATCCTACAAAGATGCAAGGCTTGGACTGACGTTCCATAGCTTTGTATTTCTTCTTCAGAATGCGGGCCATGGCTGGGGATCTGAAAACTCTAAGGTGCTCAACATCAGGTTTCTTTTTATGCCTAGCTTCAAAGGGTGTTATCCCTTTCAAAGCTTTGTGAGGAACCTTGTTTTGAATCTAGCAAGCACAATTGATGGCTTTGGCCTAGTACTGTGTTGCTAAGGATTTGGAGTGAATCATACAGCTACCCATCTCTTTCAAAAATCTATTTTTGCATTCTGCAACCCCATTCTGTAAAGGACTTTAGGTGATTGTGCGCTGCAAATCAATCCACTCTATGGTGCAAAACTAGTCAAACTTGATGCAAAAAACTCCCCTTCATTATCAATTCGAAGAACCTTGATGGATTTCTCACTCTATTTCTCAACAAGAGCCTTGAAGTCTAGAAAAATTTTAAACACTTCAGACTTTTGTTTGAGAAAATATACCCAAGTGTACCTAGAGAAATCATCAATGAAAGTGAGGATGTGCTTGGCCCTTTTGAAAGATGGTTTGGGAAAGGGTCCCGATACATCACTGTGGACTAACTCCAAAGGTTGTGAAGCCCTCCAAGCTTTGCCTTTGTCAAATTTTGCTTTGGGATGCTTCCCAAGGGAGCACCCCTCACAAAGTCCTTTTGAGAATTGGACACGAGGCAAGCCAATGACCATGTCATGTTTGCAAAGTTGCTCAAGGTAGCGGTAGTTAAGGTGGCCAAATCGCTCATGCCACAATTTGCTAACTCCATCTGAATGAGTCAGTAATGTTGTTGGAGAAGAATCTGATGCAAAATGTGAGAAGTTGTATAACCTAGCTTGGTGATCTGCCCTACCCACTACCACTGTAGTATCACTATGCAACTCCTTGATAGCCACTAAATCTAGTGAAAACTCAACTCTCATGCCCTAACCAATGTGAGTGATTTGGTACACTAATAGGAGATTGGTTGAAAGAGAAGGAACACTTAGAACATTATTGAATGTTCCTCCTTCCATTTCAACTAACCCTCTCCCTACAATAGAAACTGATGTGTCATCACCCAAACTAATTGAAGTCATGCTACAATAATGGCGCCCGAGCTGAAGTAAAACCAACACCTGAAGTGAAGACAACCAAGACACCCAAAGGCCAAGGATCCCAAGGAAATGATACCATAAATGATTTTGAAAGATTTTTTTTATTTTAGATCAGATCTAGAAATAAAAAAATAAAGAGAACTCCACTCCTCTTGATTTCAAAATAAACTAAAATCATAACCAGACACATGATTAACAAGTTTGCTCTAATACCATATCAGAGTTGTTGCCAGAATCTGGATAATGCGAGTGCAATGGAGATGTGATCACACGAGATGAAGCTAGTGCACACCACATAGATGCTAAAGCAATTTGAAAATTACACAAGAAGATAAATTGCACAAGAAAAAATGGAGAAAACCAAAATCTAATTAACATGAGATGGCCAAAGTGAGGAATACATATAGGAGATTACGTAAGTAACTCCTCCACAAAAGGTGGACAAGGCACCCCAAGAATAGACTGTAACTCCTCCATGAAAGGTGGTGACAAGGTGCTAAGAATAGAGAAATAACTCCCATCAAGGGAGTTACTTATGACACCTATGACACATCTATGACACACACCTCCACATAAACTAGTCTATCCCAAAAATATAGGAAAACTCCATGTATGCACAAGAAATACAATTTCCCTAATTAAAAAATAGGGAAAAATAAAAACCTACACTAATAAATGTATGTATGATGTTTTGGAAGGTGTTTTTAGGAATGTTGTGGAATATAATCGCTTTGTTTATATCTTGATGTTACCATATGGATTAAAATATTTGGTTACTAGTTAATGGCCTTAGAAATATTCTAGAAATCAAAACAAGATAATTATTTTCATTCACTCATTCCCTTAAGCAAGCACAAAACTTAAGCCTAGTCATGGTCATTTACCTACATAATGGTCATAGGTGAAACAAAAAATGTGTGGCATTCCCATGCCCTACACTCATCATGGTTTTTCTTTTCTAAAAACCTATTCCCTAAATATATACATATCTCACACAACATCAGCAAGCTAGAAAAGGGCATACTTGCCTTCTCAATCCTTACAAAACCTTTTGTTAACAACTACAATAGGGAAAATGATGTTCTGATAGTAGTAATTAGTTACACTTCCCTTGATTGCTCTTTAGAATCATCAATCTTAAAATTTTAAATAGTAGTTCAAATGGCAAATAAATGTAAAGATGCAGATAGATAGATAAGAACCATTACCTGATGAAAGCACCATTACCATGGCTACCCCTCACTAGAAAATGGGCTCCTAACTTGTGGACAGCTTCACAAATCTTTTCCTTTGGTTTCCTAATGACATGTGTTTCTGATATAACATTATAATAATTAGAAATATCTAGAAATAAATTTAACATCTTTTGGGTGGTTCTAACCTTTTCATATTCCAGAAGATGAAGCACCTTACTGCTCAAGATGTAGGCTGCAAATCAAAGTCCATTATTAATCAGATGAATACTTATAGTTGTAGATACAAAGCTACAACATGAAGAAAAATGTATTTAGCAATACATGCAAATGGAGAGAGCTTACTTACCAGGTCCTGAAAAGACACAAACAAGGGATCAATCATAAAAGGAGTGTGAAATTGGCTGAATGCAAAAGTATAAGTGTTGTAGTTATGGCCACAACGATGATTTTTTTAATAGAATGTGCAACTCCATAATCTCAATGTAAGATCTAGGGTAACTATTTCACAAGCTTTGGAAAATATTACAAGGTCTCAACTGATATTATCTTCATTTGTTCATTTGCTAAACTAAAAAGAAATGGCAAGTGTCTTTCCCAATTGCGCTGCCATTAGAATCCTACAAGAATATTTAGAGGATAATCTAGTCAGGGTTATTTAGAATGAACTGAAAAGCTCATATGTGATCTAAATACTAATGATTTTGAGGAGTGTTATTTGTTATAGTGTCATCAAATTGCCTCATTGTGTCATGTATTATGTTATATATTGGTAGCAACAACCTTTCAAAACCTTCTTCCCACACATGAAAAAACCCTTGGCTCATGTTCTTGCAACATCAATGTCAAGTAAGCTAAACGTGTGGTTATTAGAGCCTGTCCTGAAAAAGGAAGCACCGCTAAAAACTTTTAATCTAGAGATGCCTACAAGTCAACTTCACAAAAGCAAGGATCCATTAAAGTTCATACATTGAAAAAAAAATAATTTGTAAAATAATGAAATAAACACACCAAAAAATATAAGTCATTTCTTTTATTACAAATCAAGAAACCGGTTCAAAAAAAATACAGTAATACTTTACATATTGTAAAACACATCATCATTGAAATAGTTGATAAATCTACCATCCACACCTTTAATAATGGTTGTAGCATGTAATGATATTAACTTCCACAATTAATATCAATCATTAAGAATATTTTGTTGAGAGATTATCATTCCATTATGGGGAAATAAATATAACGGTTACTCTTCATGGCATCATCAATTTGCATGTTAATAACATCTTAGTTATTTCCACCAATCAAAATTTCATTAAATGACCTTTTTAATATTTTTTGTTAACAAATATACAACTTATCTATTGAATTTTTTTAAATATTATAATAAACAAAAAAATGCTTGATTTGGATTGATAAACAATGCATAATTTAATAAAAATTTAAAATGAATTGAAGACTATAATTATCCCTTCAAACTAATAAACACTATGTACATTCTTTTTATTATAATTTACTTAACTCACCCTTTAAGTAGATTTTGAACAACCTAGTTTATATGCATCAATTATTCCAAGTAGAATTTTATTCCTTCGTTTATATGCATCTAAGACATTTTTTTGAGCTAAGTTGTTCCATCTAAGACATTTTTTAAATGTTGAATCTATTTTAATGTTTCTGTTTTAGCAAGATTGGATGACCGTCAATCTTGTTCCATTTATAGAACCACCCAAAATCTTTTAAGAGTGCTTATGGGTAACTTTTGTCTATTAATATTAATGTATAAGGTTATAAGTTGTTAGAATTTCATGTGTAATATATATATATATATATATATATATATATATATATATATATATATATATATATATATAATTAGAATATGGTTGATATGATTTAAATGTATTGAAATTTACTTCTAAAATTTCAATTGATATATTTTAATTTAATTTATTTATTGTGATATATTAATATGTTATTTATTTTAATATATAAATAATTAAAATACATATCATTTTATTATTCTTTAGCTCATTAATAATTTAGACTTATGCATTATATAATATAAGTTTGAGGGCTTAATTACTAACCCTTTAGTAAGGATATTAATTATGGATGAATACTTATTTTTTTTTATTTTAATAGGGGTTACAAAATATTTAATATTTTTTATAGTTAATGATCACAAAATAATTATATTGATATGGTATTACATTTTAATAATAGTATTATGAAATTTCAATAAAATTGTTTAACCTAAAGGTCATTATGTAAGTTGGTGATTACATGTATTTATAGTTAAAAAAAAAATCTTTATTTAATTGTTATATAGAAATTTTGACTTTAAAATTGATATCTATTCTATTTATCATGTAGAAATTTTTATTCTTGCTTGGAGAAAATGTTATCATATTATACATAGAATTTAGAATCATTTTTTTTTCAACACATTTTTAAAGTTTAATATAGAATAATAGCTAACCAATTCCTTAAAAATTCATGAAGAAGATAATACATTCATAAAATAGATTGATACATCAATTTAAAATAATACTTTATAAAAAAAAAGAAAAGTAACATTGAATAATAAACAATTAATTGTAATATTTTAATTGTCCTACCAAATATAACGAGAAAATGTTGTAAATATTTGTTTGAAGATGCAATCCATAACGGTTATGGAGTAGTAGATTGTGTTCGGAACTTCCCATAGGAGTTGGATGTGGGCGATAAGTAATAGGGGACATTTAACATTTTTAAAAGAATTAAATATATTGCAAGAATATGATTTTATATTACTTGATTATTAGGCAACGTGGTTTGTGAAGGTTTTAGTGCTCTGTTGAACTGTAGAAACTACTGACTATTATTATAAATAATGGATTAACATATTTTATTTGTAGTTAATTTTATTATTATTTTTATTTTCGAAAAATATTATATACATTCATTTTATTTAGTAGATTTCGTTAAAACACATATTTTACTCAACATTTATTTAATTGTTATTTTCACTTTATTTAAAATAAGTATTTTATATATTTTAGATATATGATAGAATTTTAAATCCATTTTTGTTCATTAAATTTTTTTAAGATTAATATATCTCATTTTCAAATGAATATATTTAAAATATTTATTAATTATTTTTTATTTAAAAATTATGTGAATATTTAATTAATAATATTATAACATTAATATATGTTTTAGATTAAATTATTTTTTATAATATTTTAAATTAATTTAAAATATAATTTTCTTTCCATATATATATATGAGTTTGGTGAAGATGATTGTTTATATTCATTCACAATCTTTGTATTATATAATTATTTTTGAAATAAAAATAACAAATATACCAATATCTTATATAAATTAATAATTACATATTTCTATATAATACTTTCAAAAATATCATATAGATATTTAAAATATACAAAAATTTCCAATAAATATTATGAGGATACTTATATGAAGAAACTATAGCTTAAAATACACAACTATGAGTTCTATTTCCAACCATTACTAACCCCAAGGAAGATGGGAACATCTCTCTTAATTAATGATCAATGTTGGGTGTAACATAAACCTATTATAATTCTGTTTAACCAGTGAGTTTAATGCTACACCATTTTCAAGTATTGGAATTTATGTTTTCAAAACCTTAGAGCAATCAATGGAAGATAAAAATGAGTGATGTAGAAAGGAAAATAAAATATTATAGTAAGTCAATTGACTATATTTTTTTGCAGTGCAAGACAAGGTAATAAAATAAAAGATTGACAGTACTACTCATAGCTCTGAGAGAAAATTCTCAATCTTTAAGCTCTAAACATTCTCTCTCAATGGCCTTTCAACAAATTAAATAGTAAAAATTTACAAAAACTCAGTTACAGATTACAGTAACTCTAAATTAGAGTGGAACTGAGACAAGATTCTCTCTTATGTAGGAACCAAAATATGAGTTGTTCTTGCATTCCAAACCAGTTCATGGAAACCATTGCAGTCGGAACTATGAATCCACCACATAATGATACTCCTAAAACTAATTCAGTTCTTTCTCTTGCATTCTTCCAACTGTTGTATACAATGGATAAACTCTTCTCACCCATTTTCTTCCACCACCAATAAGCACTAGAGCTTTTGTCTTCCTGAACCCTACTTTCACACTTGCTTGTCTCTTCCAATTCCACC
This sequence comes from Torreya grandis, assembly GCA_037957365.1. Lineage (NCBI taxonomy): Eukaryota > Viridiplantae > Streptophyta > Pinopsida > Cupressales > Taxaceae > Torreya > Torreya grandis. The sequence goes on from JARHVA010003432.1 coordinate 25,299, forward strand.
TCAGGATCGTCATTGCTTGTTAAATTCGCATGCTTCTCTGTGTCTTCCAAATCAGCTTCCTTCTGATCAGTGATTGCTAACTTTTGTTTCGTTTCTATGTTTTCCATGTTGACAAAAGAAGCTAGTGAAACTGGTCCGATTCCCTCAAGATCTGAAGAATCTACGGAATTAATCTCCTGGTTGTAAGCATTGCCTATGTTCTCATAATTTTCGTTTCCCCAAAAAAATTCTAAACTTTCCACCATAATCTTTCCTTTCAACCCAACTATGATACCCTTTCCACTTGTATCTATTTCATTTTCTCTCTTATTCTCTTGAATTTCATAGTGGGCAATAGGATTGTGCCTCACACTCCATTATGCAATGCTTGAAATTCCGTCCAGACCATCATCTCCATACACTTCCATAGCTTGTTTCCCAAGGATTGAAGACTGCTCAGATGATGAATATCTGTGCTCTAAAGAATTATTTGTAAATATACTATCTTTGGCCTGCCATGGATATTCTCTGAGAATATGCACTCTCAGAAAGCAATCTTGCCCTGTGAATGGTGTCTGCAACCACTTTTCTCACACGAGGCATTTTATCCTGGCCTTGTCTCTCTAGAGCACCAACTATTTCTTGAAGCTGCAAAGCATTGAGGGACTTAGGAAACCTATTCATCATCTGCACAGCGCACAACCGCTGCTGCCAGTTATTACCCTGATCAACTATATCAGCAGCTACCTTTAGCAGAGTACCCACATAAGGCTTCAGATTTGGGCCATTTTTCTTTGCAAGAGAAGATATTAACTGCATGTGACCGACCGATTGTGAGCCCTTCATGAATAATGCCCTCGTTGCCTGCAAACTTGCTTCGTTTATCGAGTCTTCGGATGCAAATTTCCAGCAGGGGTCTCCACGAGAGCATGCAAGCACCTGGGCGCTTCAGCTACTTTGAGTAACAGAGTGCATAAATTCCTGACCATTTTCTCTTTCCGAGATGATGGCAAGGCGGTGTGACATATGACATGATTGGATATGGAACGAAGGAGCTTTGCACAAGCGTGCTGTAGGCCAATGTTGAAGCCCTTTGAATTGAGTGCAGATGTGAGCATCCATATCAGTAAATCTAGTTGACAAACTAGAGCGGCCCTGTGCTTTCTAGCAGCTAATTCAAACACAGATATGGCATGAATATGGAAGGATATGGAAGCAGGCTTGGATTTTTGAAGAGACTCAGATACCTGTTTGAGAAAATTATGAACTTGGTTTCCACCTAACTGGTTCACATGTTTAGTGAGACCATTCATGCCTGTGACTCTGCTGCGTGGATCCTCCACGCTAAGATTCGCTACCTCCTGCTTAACTGAGAATGGGGTTAGCTTGTTACAAATTAACTGAAGGATGAAACTGAGCATAAAAACAAGAAAATAAAAACTCAAACCCCCAAATTGCTACAGCAATGGAGAAAAACAAGATTTTATTAATCTTTCTTGATCTTTCTGATCTGTACATTCAAAGCTGTGCCCAAGAGATCTTTAAATAGATTTTCTTGGCAAATCAAACTGAAGATAAACTAATCCTTAACTAATCTAAAACTAACTTCAACTGCTACTGCATGCAAACTTAGCAAGGAGTAAGACTGTTGTCTAACTATTTGAACTAACCGATCTCTAACTGTTTGTTAACTGTTGTGCATGAGAAGTGAGGGAGGCAGTTAAACATCAAGTGGATAAATTATCTCCTGTTAATCTTCAGTTTTTAACACTTCTCCTTAATTTCTACCACTAACTACTTCAGCATTTACAATGCCTAAATTTTGTCTTAGATAATCAAAGGTCTCCTTTGCTAACGCCTTTGTGAATATATCTGCCAAGTGGTCTTTAGATCTGCAGAACTCCAAATGGATTTCTCCATTGTTCACTAACTCTCTGATAAAATGAAATCTTGTATCAATGTGCTTGCTCTTCTTATGAAAAACATGATTTTTTGATAATGCAATTGCTGATTTGTTGTCACAAAAGATTGGTGTTGACTCCTGCGCTTGTAATAAATCTGTCAATATTCTCCTCATCCAAGTTGCTTGACATGTTCCTGATGTGGCTGCTACATACTCTGCTTCAGCTGATGAAAGTGTCACTATAGGTTGCTTTTTGGATGCCCATGTGACCACACCTGTTCCTAAAAGAAAGGCATCAATGCTACCTGCAAAATCACTATCAGTATAACCAATCAAACAAAAATCATTAGTTGTAGAATATAAAATTCCATATTCTATTGTTCCTACCACATCTCTCAAGATCCTCTTTCCAACTTGTCAATGTGAGTCTTTTGATGACTCCATGAATCTAGAGATTAAACTGACCCCATACATGATATCTGGTCTAGTAGCTGTAAGATACATCAAACTACCAACTAGTCTTTTGAATGTTGTAGAATCAACATTTACTAGTTTTGGTCCCTGTAGCAACTAGTGTAGGTGCTGCTTTACAATTCAGCATCTTAAACCTCCTTAACACATCCTTTGCATATTTAGTTTGACAAATGAATATTCCCTTCTCTGATTGTACAACTTCTATGCCCAAAAAGTACTTCATTAATCCCAAATCTGTCATTTCAAATTCTTTCTTCATTACCGATTTAAATGTGTCTACAGACAAATTTTTAGTGAAAATCAAATCATCAACATATAAACACACAATCAAAATCTGACATGCTTTCTTGATTTTTGTGTACAATGTAGGCTCACTATTGCTTCTACTAAATCCATTGTTTGTCATGTATGAATCAATCCTGTTATACCATGCTCTTGGTGCTTGCTTGAGACCATAAAGGGCCTTCTTCAATCTATAGACTTTTTCTTCATGTCCATGCACTTCATAATCTAGTGGCTATTTCACATACACTTCTTCATCTAGTAAACCATTCAAGAAAGCTAATTTGACATCCATTTGATATACATTCCAATTATTTTGAGCAGCTATTGCTAAAACCATTCTAACAGTATCAAGTCTAGCAACTAGAGCAAATGTTTCATTATAATCAATTCCATGTTCTTGTGCAAAACCTTTTGCTACTAACGTTGCCTTGTGCTTTTCAACATTTCTATCTGCATCAAATTTGGTCTTATAAACCCATTTGACTCCTATGCAATCCTTACCTTCAGGTAGATTAGTTATATCCCATGTTTGATTTATTTCAATGGCATTCATCTCTTCATCCATTACTTTTATCCAATGTTCCTCATTAACTGCTTTTTCATAATACATAGGATCATGAGTGAAAAGAGCAAAATTTGAACACAAATCTAACTTCTCTTCTTCTTGATTATAAATCTCATTCAAATTTCTCATTTTCTTACCTTTAAATCTTGATCTTAAGGTGGCAAGAGTTGGATCTGATTCATCACTTACTTGTGAATTTGGAGTAGGATGACATGCATGACCAGATGATTCACCTTGTGCTAAGCTCCTAGGTGTTCTTATTGGACTATTTGTTTTTGCTTGTGGAGAGGATTGATCACCTTGCAAATTTTGTTCTTCAAATTCTTCTTCATTTTGTGGAATTGGTGCTCCAATTGTGATGGTGCTACCATTCCATGCTTCTTCTTCCTTAAATCCAACATCTCTGCTAATAATCACTTGCTTTGAAATGGGGTTATACAACTTATAAGCCTTTGATTCTTCACTATAGCCAATAAAAATGCATTTCTCACCTCTATCATCAAGTTTTCTTCTCAATTTAGATGGTATAAGAGAATATGCAATACAACCAATTTTTTTGAAATGTACACTATGTTTCTTACCACTCCACACTTCTTGTGGAATTCAATCTCTGACACTCTTTGTTGGGCTTCTATTCAGAATATATACTGCACATGCTACTGCTTCTACCCAATATTCATTTGACAAATGTTTGGCCTTCAACATGGTTTTAACCATCTCCATGATTGTTCTATTCCTTCTTTTTGCTACACCATTCTGCGGTGGTGTGTATCTTGTAGTCAGTTGCCTTTTAATGCCATGATATCTGCAAAAATTTTGAAATTCATTAGACATATATTCACCTCCTCTATCTGATCTAAGTACCTTGATGTAATGGCCACTCTGCTTTTCAACCATAGCCTTGAATTCTTTAAACTTTCCAAAGGCTTCAGACTTATTTTTGAGAAAATATATCCACGTCTTTCTGCTAAAGTCATCAATGAAAGTTAGAAAATAAGTACTACCTCCAAATGATGGAGTTTGCATTGGTCCACATAAATCACTATGGACTAGCTCCAATATTACCTTTGCTCTATATAAGGCTCCTACTGGAAAGCTTTCTCTATGCTGTTTTGCCAGAATGCAACTTTCACATGAAATTCCTAGCTGTTTTATTGGTGGTAATCCCTTCACCATATTTTTTTTCTGTAACAAATTCAAACCTCCAAAACGTAAATGTCCATACCTTAAGTGCCATAACCGTGATTGGTCTAGATGCATGGTTTTGAAGTGGGCTTCTTCTTCTCCTTGGATGCATTGAATTCGAAGAGGAAACATCCGATTCTTGGTTATCTCCACTTTTCCTATCAACATGTCACTTGGAAACTTGTCTAGTATTGTGCAAACATTATCCATAAAAGATACTCTGTAACATTTTTATACTAACTGTCCAATACTCATAAGATTATGCTTTAGTCTAGGTACAAAATAAACATCAAGTATAAACCTTCTTTCACCATTTTTTGTCAAAACATTTATTACTCCTTTACCCATTACATCCACTTTGTTATCATTTCCTAATTTCACTTTAGATTTAAAGAAATCATCAAAACTAACAAAAAATTCTTTATTCCCTATCATATGATTACTGCATCCACTATCTAAGAATCAAATATCTCTAGCATTTTTTTGAGTAACATGACAAGTTAAAAATAAGCTTTCAGGATTAGAACTAGATTCATTTGAGTAATTAGCATTCTACTTGTCCACAACTCCTTGTTTCTTTCTACATTCACTTGCATAATGTCCATATTTTTTGTAGTAATAACATTGAATGTTAGATTTATCAAACCTTTGTGAACTTTGCTGGAAGTGATTGTTGCCACATCCTCTATTGTTGTATTTTTTATTACTGTTTTCACCTTGATCTGGATTGTTCCTTCCAGTTTTGCCTATGCCTCTTCCTCTAAAGTTTGACCTTCCTCTTCCTCTGCCAAATGATAGTTGTGACTTAAAAGCATTCTGAAGAGAATTATTGTTATTCCTATTCATTCTGGATTCATGTGTTAACAAAGAACCCATTAATTCATCTACAGATAACTATTCCAAATCCTTGGTTTCCTCAATAGCTACAGCTATTGCATCAAATTTGCTAGGTAAACTCCTAAGTATTTTTTTTATGATCTTCTGATCCATGATTGTTTCTCCATTAGATCTAATTTGATTCACAATATTCAATACTTGACCCATAAACTGGTTTATTGAATTTGAATCATTCATTTGCAAATTTTCAAAACTTCTCCTAAGAGATTGCAATTTAGCAATTTTTACCTTTGTATTACCTTTATAGGTAGTCTCCAAGATTTTCCATGCCGATCTGGATCTTGTTGCTATTGCAACTCTAGAAAAATTAGATTCATCCAGTGCCTGTTGGATTAGAAATAATGCTTTTGCATCTATTTTCCTGTTATCTTTAAGCTCATCCTTTTGTGCTCGAGTTAACGCTAGATGGGCAGCCTCATCCTGCGGTTCTACAAAACCATTCTCTACCAAATCCCAAAATTCTTGTGAGCAAAACAATTTTCTTATTTTAATTGCCTAAAAATCATAATTCTTACCATTGAAAAGAGAAATTTGAGGCTAAGAAATACTGTTATTTGCTACCATGTCTCACACTGAAAGATGACAATAAAAAGCGGCTGCAATTTGTCTATATTCTTGCTTGCGAAAAAAGATTCAGACTGTTTCTACCTTGTTTACGTCAATTCACACAAATCCTTACAGAATTGAAAAAAAATCCTTACACGATTATAAAACTCGGGTACGCTGTGCAATCCATTTACCAACACATTGAATGCTTCTCCTCACATAAAAAGTGAGGGAAAATATTGAGTTATGAGACCTAGCTATGAAATATTAATGAGAGAAAATATGGAGTCGTTTCACTTACTAAAACCAACATCTTACACCCAATACATAATTTTCATGTAGCTGCCTTGTGCTAGGTTCAAACTGATGCATTGACTTTCCTCCTTGCTGGGCGCCTCTCTGCGCTTCCAACAGCTGGCTCTTTGCAGTCTCGGATCTCCTTGGATCATGTGCTGCACTCTGCCAAGGTATTTTCTTTTGGTAAGTTGGCTGCTACCTAGCACTTTCACTTGGCAACTAGCTCTTTTATATATTGTTTGCTACGTTTGAAAGTGGCTATATGTTATGAAATGACGCGTCTTCACCACCTTCACAAACAACGATTTGAAGAATATGGGCTTATTCAAAAACCCTATACTTCAACAAACTGATGCCTCTTTCCCACATTCAACTGTGCTTCTGTTGTGCATTGACTACGGTGCGCTCTTCACCTACAACTTGTCTACGCTTCTCCCTTCACGGCTAACGCTGCACCTTCAGGAATCGCTCCAGGACAGATCCTGCTAGATGCTCCACTCATGCGCTCTCAAACTAGGCTCTGATACCACTTTGAAGGATGAAACTGAGCATAAAAACAAGAAAAATAAAAACTCAAACCCTCAGATTGCTATAGCAATGGAGAAAAACAAGATTTTATTAATCTTTCTTGATCTTTCTGATTTGTACATTCAAAGCTATGCCCAAGAGATCTTTAAATAGATTTTTTTGGCAAATCAAACTAAAAATAAACTAATCCTTAACTAATCTAAAACTAACTTCAACTACTACTGCATGCAAACTTAGCAAGGAGTAAGACTGTTGTTTAACTGTTTCAACTAACTGATCTCTAACTATTTGTTAACTGTTGTGCATGAGAACTGAGGGAGGTAGTTAAACATCAAGTGGAGAAATTATCTCCTGTTAATCTTTAGTTTCTAACATTACCATTGCTCTTTGTGATGCTAAATTAACAGTGCTGAGCATGACTTTCCTTGATAAAATTCTTACTGCCACCATTTGGAGATAAAAACAATTATATTGTTACTACAATATGTCTCTCATTACTCGCTGGATGGATTTCTAAGAGATCAAAATGCACCAAATTTTTAGAGATTGTCATGGCTGTTATTAGCTGCTGGATCAATTTCTAAAAAATCCCGACATGAAATAGAGAGTTGTTATGGGAGAAGATTGTGAAGCAGAAAAGGGTGTGGTATGAAATGAAATACAGCTAAAATTTCATAGATTGTGATTTGACAGAATCTGAAAATAAATTTTATGGTTTCTATTTGGAAAATGATTGAAAGGATTGACGAAGAAATTGGGGTCGTTAACGATGCGACTATAATTGGGGCTATTAGCTGTCGATTGATAATAATAATAATAATGTCTATCATATCAAGTAGTTTTTAGGGTATATTTTGTAAGGAAATTTATAGTATATAAGATTATTTGTATTTTCATTATTATTGTATTATGAATAATGAAAAAGTTTGTGGTTAAATTATATAATATGGAAATAAATTTAAAAAAAAAAATTGGCACTTTTTTAATTAATTTTTAAAAATTAATAAACATTATATATACATTTAATTAATTGAAATTTGATTAGGTTTTAGAGATTTAATATTTTAAATGAGAATTTAAATGGATTATTTGTATCTTCATAAATAATTTGAAATAATATATTTAAGATACAAATAATAATAAAATTGAAATATACATTTTTATTATTATGTATATTTTATATGTCATATTTTTAAAGAAGATGTATGATCCTCTATCTTTTCGTATATAATTGTTATTTATCTGATAGTTTAAAAAAATATTATGGAAATTAATTTAATTGAGCTTTCATTTACGACTTTATTTTTTTAGAGGTGAATTAAATGACATCACAATTTGACATTCAAAATTTGGTTTATGGGATATTGCACCACACCTCATGAGGGCACTACTCCTTGATTTATAAAGAGAACCCCTAAATTTATATTTAGAGCTTTTCCCTATTGAAATATTATTAGAATCTAGCATTATGATATAATATAAATTGATTTTAATTGTGAGATTCTAATAGTGGGTGCATAGATGGTGCCAAGTTCAACCTACCTAATCTACATCAATGTACCATGATAAAAATATGTCAAATATTTAATAAACATGGTTTGATGATCTAAAAAATACTTCAAACTTATTAAAGTGGTTCTAAATTGATGACCTTAAAAATACCATAAACTTATTGAGGTGGTTCTGAATTGTAGTACTAGAGCTGAATGTATTGGTTCAAGACATATTCTCGAATATAGTGGCACTAGACCTCAATGTGTTTGGTCCTCTCATGAAAGACTAGATTCTTAAAAAGCTTTAACACACCCTAATTATCACAGAAAAAGACCGGTGGCTAATCTTCAAAAAAATTTATGTCAGATAGAATGCAACGTAAGCAAATTATCTCACACACAGCACCTCATACGACAGAATATTCTACTTCTGTGGATAAGAGAACAACTACGTATTGCTTCCTACTTATCCATGAAATTATTCTAGATCCAAGATGAAATATATATTTAGAAGTTGATTTCCTGTCATTAGCAGATCCAACATAATCTTAGTTTGAGTAACTATGCAAGAAGAAATTTGATTTCTTCTTGTATTCTAGACCATAATCAACTGTACCTCAGACATATCTCAAAATATGCTTAGCTGCAACCCAATGGCACTTCTTTGGCTCTTGCATGAATCTTGAAAGATAGCTAACAACAAAGCATATGTCTGGTCTGGTATAAGTCAAGTAAATAAGACTCCCAACAAGCTACTTGTAGTGAGTTTCATCTACTTGAGGTAATTCCTAAAATCAAGATAGTTGTAAACTTTTCTCCATCGAAATTGACATTGGTTTACAATCTGTCATCCTATATTTCTCAAGGAGCATCTTGGCATATTTCATCTATGAGACAAAAATATGATTCTTCTTTTGCCATATCTCCAAGCCAAGACAATAATGAAGTAGCCCCAAATTTGTCATGTCAAAGGATTTATTCAAGTCATTCTTTACTTCAACAAGTTCATATGAACTTCTTATGATCACAAGATCATCTACATAGAAAACAAGAATGACAATCTTTGTGCCTACCCTATTGATATATAAATTTGTATTTGAGGGGCTACGAATGAATCTATGTTGTAATAGATGATCATCAACCTTAATGTACCATGTCCTTGGGGCTTACTTAAGTTTATAAAGTGACTTAATTAGATGACATACCATTTGAGGATGTTGTTCATCAATGAAGCCTTCTGGCTAGGACATGTATACTTATTCTTTGAGATCACTATTCAAGAATGCACTTTTTATGTCCATGTGTTGAAGCTTCCATCCCTTTTGTGTTGTAAGTGAAAAAACAACTATGACAGTCTTGATCTTAGTAGTGGGTGCAAAAGTCTCCATATAGTCAATTCCTTCTTACTAAGCATATCCATTTACAACAAGTCATGCTTTATATTTTTTGATAGATCTCTTTGCATTATATTTTATCTTGAAAATCCATTTGTATTCAATGGATTTATTTCCTATAGGAAGATCAACAAGTTCCCATGTCCCATTTTTGATTAAGGTATCGTATTCAACATCCATGGCCTTCTTCCACTGTGGTTGACATAAAGCCTCTCGAACTATCTCTAGTTTGGTATTGTTAATTAATGAACTCATTAGTGTGAGATTAAATTCCTATCTCACTTGTCTTTTGGTCTGAAATTTTGATGATGTATTTGAATTAGAGTTCAGATGTGAGTTCCAGATGTGTCTCAGCGCTTTCTATCCATTTTGGGCATTGACGTTGTTGCTAATTCTATGAAGAATTGTCTTCCAAATTTCAAAGATTAACAAATAATTCTCCTTGCAGCCCACCTTCTTTGTGAGAAGATTCTTCATTCTCATCATCTAACTATGGGAATAGTCTATGCAAGGTGGTATGTCCAGACTCCTTCTGTGGCAATGAGTCGAATGATGAATCATCATAAATAACATCTTAACTTTCATATATCTTCTTTGTCTCAAGATCCATGAGATGATATGATTTTGAGGTAATACTATACCCCAATAGAAGGCATTGGAGTATCTTTGGTTCGATCTTCTTCATCTTCTTAACAAGGACATGCATATAAGATGTACAACCAAAAAATCTAAGATGAGAGATCGAAGGTTTATGACCACTCCATACCTCTTCCGACATCTTGTCTTATAAGATCTTTATAGCTACCCTATTGAGAAGATATACAACTATCTGAATTACTTCTGCCCAAAATGGCACATCCAACTTCGTAGTGAAAAGCATACAACGAGCCATCTCCATGATAGAATGATTGCATCACTCTACTATTCCATTCTGTTGGGGCATATAGGGAGTAGTTAAGTGTTGTTTGATGTTGTGTTGCTTCAAGAATGCCAAAAATTCCTTTGATGTGAATTCCCCCCCTCGATTTGAGTGGAAGAGTCGAAGAGGCCTCCTCAACTGGGTGACAACAAACTGGTAGAAAGGTGCCCATATCAATAATGTCACAATGTTATATATTTTTCCATAGAGGTAGAGAAAGTAATAACATTGGATGAAACTGCATATAGAGCAAACAAACAATACTTCAAAAAAGCTCTTATAATGACATGACCATCCCATGAGAGGAGACAAGATTTTATGCCATTGTTGATCGTGAACTCTACCTTAACCTTATGATTCAAGAGTTGACTTATCGATAAGAATATTTTTGTCAAGCTAGGGACATAGAATACCTTTGTGAGAGTACAAGTTTGCATCTTGAGTGAAATGGTCACAGTGCTAATTCTTTCTACAACATACTCTTTATCGTATACAATTTGAACTTGATCTCTAGTGGGTTGAGTCATTAGTGAATCAAATAGTTCCTTTCATCATATCATATACTTGATAGTGCTAGAGTCAATCAACCAAACTTTGCTTGTGTGTGATGAGGTTTGGGAGACAAGAACAACATTCTTATATGTGTTGCTACATTCTATTTTTTTGGCTACTTCATCTTTAGATTCATTATCATGTTGATGTTGTGCCACTACATGTTCGTATTGCTTATGTCATTGAGGACATCTTTTGGATTTATGTGAATCATCTCTACTTGATTGTCCTCTTGATTAGAGGAGCCTTGTGTTAAGGCAAAATACTAACTATTGGTATAATGTGTATTGGTACGACAAATATGACACCATCTTTTTACCTTTTAGATTTATGTTGTTATTGTGTCTATTGTAGTGATCCTTTTGAGAATTTTGAACCACATTGCTTGGAAATTAGGGCTTTATCCTCAAACTCTTCTTGCATAGACTAGATGGCTTCTTCTTATTGAAGCAGATTCATTAGTTCTTCGAAAGACACTGCTTGCTTTGTGATATTCAATGGCATGAAGAATGTGCAAAATTGAGAGGGGAGAAATCTCAACATGATTGGAACCAACAACTTGTCCTCGATCGTTTCTCCAAGCACAATCAATTTAGCTCATAGTTCTGTTACCCAGCGTAAGAATGCCTCAACTTTCTTGCCATCTTTCATACTGAAAGTATGTAGGTTGGATTGGAAATGGAGCATTTTCATCTGATTCTTCACCTTATATATGGTGGACAAAATGTCCCAAGCCTCTTTTGATGTTAACGCGTCTTGAGTATGACATTGAACCTCGTTGATGATACTAAGTGCGATCAACATCAAGGCTTTTACATTTGACTTGCTCATCAACTCCAGTAAGAAGGGTCACTGCACCAGTGACGATGCCCCATAAGTTTTCAAATTGAAGAATCATTCACATCTTTGTCTTCCACATGGCAAAATTCAGCGCTTTGAAGAATTGTGTATTGGACAAGAGGAGTTTGGGTGCAAACATATTTGTTTTTACTTTATTTATACAAAAAAATTCACTCAAAGCAGTATTTATGCTTTAAAAATCTGTATAAAAAGCATGTACCTTGCAGAGTTTTGCTCCGGTTTTCTTCCTTTGTCCTATGTCGATCATGACTACCACGCTATGGCCGCTTTGATCAGCTTTTACTTCTACGGCATCGACCAGGTTTTCACGCTTCACTCTATGAGCTTTTCCAGCAGATTGAAACCTTTGGCTTCTAGCTTCTTCCTCCACGCTTCATGGTATGAGCTTGTTGCTCTATCTGATGATTGCAACGAGCCAATGAAACGAGCAAATGGAGTGCTTTGATCAGACTTTCAATCTTCTGACTTCCACTTCGCCTTCACTTCTTAATGGACTTCAACTGACTGCTTGCACGCTGATTTGTTGAGCAGATGTCGTACGATTGCAGGCTTCTTGGCTGCTCAGTTATTGCAAAGGGAAGAAGTCTGTCTTCTAGCTTTCCGTCCACTTCTATTCACAGGTTCTAAACCGTCGGGCTTCTTTGCATTCGCTGCAGATACCAGAATGAAAGTTATATGCTTCCAGACGTCTCACGCAATGTTTCTGCTGAGCCCATTTCGGCGTCACCGCTTCTTTTGGCTTATCTGTAAGTCGCCGAGATCCGCACGTTTCAGACTTGAGTTTGATCCTTCCACAACTTTCTCCTTTGCGTTGCTGCTCTAACAAGGCGACTTCTGTCGTGTTGGCTCTGCTGGGATAGCAGTTCGCTCTTTACCACGTCACTGCACCGTCCCAGGCTTTTGCTGTATGTCGTCACTCTGATACCATATGATAGAAGCGAATGCTTCTGATGATCTTATTCATCAGCAGGTGTATATATACATTATACAGTTCGGTGAACAGAACCGTAATCTTGTAACCGCTATCAACTGTTGTATAACGACTACCTATTCGTTATACTAAACAATGTAATATTACTAATAGCTACGCTAACATCTGTTTTTTCATTCTCAAGTACATAGCTGCAAGAACACCAATTAACTCAATCTTAAATAGCTTAAGATAATCAAATGAGTTAAACTAATGTGTATTAAGATGACCATGAATGTTAAATTTATTGTATTCTTTTCCTATATTGCTATCAACATAAGTGTTTTCTTACCAATTAATTCAATCTTAAATAGCTTAAGAAAATCAAATGATTTAAACTAATGTGTATTAAGATGACCATAAATGTTAAATTTATTGTATTCTTCGCCTATATTGTTATCAGCATAAGGGTTTTCTTAGCATAAAGAAGTTTAAAAGCACAATTATCCACGTACTTGATTTATCCAGGATAGGAATAATGGTTGTCATGTTTCATTTTCCAATGCATACAATGAGAAATAAGGATATCAAGAAACACTCATATGGAGAGGACAAAGAAAGGAATAAATGATATTAATGTTCATGAATGAACAAAGGGAGCATTAAAATCAAGTAAATGCCACTTTTAAAGAAATCATGATGAACAAGAGGGGGATTCTTAGGGTTGTCATTAATTTAAAAACTGCTGCTCATGTTTCTACTAAAAAATAGAAATATATACTCTACCTTGATTGTAGCTTCTTCCTTGGTGTTAAGGAATAACTGCCTTAAGCAATGTTGTATTGCCCTCTATAGTAGAAATGTTTTAGAGTAGGAGTTAATTAACTGGATTAAAATCTCATATGCTTAGTTCTGGATTGCTTTATACAGGTCTATTTGGTCTGTCAGAGCATATTGCAATCTTTCTCAGAAAGAATGTAATGTGTTTAGTTTTTAAATGGATTTGTTCCCTAGCAGAACCTTAAAAATGCATGTATCAATGTTATCAGGGTTCTTGGGTCATAACATTTTTTCTACCCAATTTATTCCTATCACCGAGCAACTCACTTATAATATTCTTTGGCATCCATCAGTTCTTGTCGATAACTGATGCATGCATGCTTCCCTCACCGCATGCTATCCTCATCTCTCAACTGCATTTCTCATCAATGCATGAGATTCTTTTATTTATAATTTATCCTTTATAATTCAGTTGTTAAACATTGATTTAAACAAACTGCAGTTTATTTTTTAGCACAACGAATAATGCATGTTTAGAGATATAGACCTTTGTTTAGACTGCTATTCAAACAACCTATTAAACTACCCTAAATTAAGCATTTCTCATTATTAATAAGTGGGATTGTACAGCGCTGCATATTTTTGCATGGAAAAACTTTTCTTTGTTAATGCTGCAATTAGAATACAGTACTATAATAAAAATAGAGTACTTTGCCTTCTTCAAATTTAATATATGCTTTGTATTTATTATGTCTATTGATATTTGGTAAAGGATGCAAATGATTTGGCTATGTTCTTGTTGCTATTCCTTTTCTCTGTCATGATTATTTAAGGGCTATTTCAGAATCCACATTTGGTATCAGAGCGGGTATTTTTCTTTGGGTTAAAGATTTAGTAGTTGAAATTTTGTGAAAAATTTATCATGTCAAATTCTAACTCCTTGCCCATTCCAGAATTTGATGGGAATGAGTATGATTATTGGTGTATTAAAATGATGACTTTTTTGATAGGAAAATATTTATGGGAGATTATTGAATCAGGGTATGCAGAGCCAGCTAATTGGAATGCCATCACAGCTAATGATAAAACAGCTAAGAAGGAGGCTAAGAAGAAGAATGCTCAAGCCTTATTTCATATTCAAATAGCTCTAGATAAGAGCCTATTTCCGCGAATTGCAGGAGCAAAGACAGCAGAGGATGCTTGGATGACTCTAAAAGAAACTTACCAAGGTAGTGATCAAGTCAAAGTTGTCAAGTTACAGACATTGAAGAGAGAATTTGAGAATTTAAAGATGCAAGAAGCTGAAAGTGTGAGTACCTATTGTGTCAGAGTAAAAGATGTGGTCAATAAGATGGCTACACTTGGTGAAATTGTGAACAATGAGGTTGTGATAAAAAAGGTGTTGAGGTCTCTCACACCAAGGTGGAACCATGTTGACATAATCATAGAATAAAGCAAGAATTTGTCTACCCTTCAATTTGATCATCTAGTTGGATCTTTGATGTCTCATGAAGAAAGATTGAGAGATTCATTTGGAGAAAGTGATGAGAAATCTTTTTTCTCCAAATTACAAATCACAAAGAATGAAGATGCCAATAGTAGCATCAAAAGTAATCAATGCCAACGTAGAGGTCAAACTCAGAATTACTCAAGAGGAAATAGAGGCAGAGGTGGTTTCCGAGGAAGAGGTGGTTTCAGAGGAAGAGGTAGAGGCTGATTTGATAAAATAAATATCCAGTGTTATCATTGTAACAGGTATGGCCACTTTAATTATGAGTGTAGATTAAAAGAAGCTAATAATGATAAAAGTGTTCATTATGCTCAAGAAGGTGATGAGAATCCTCCAGATAATTTATTTTTATCTTATGACAAAGCTGAAAATGTTTCTAAAGATGTTTGGTATTTAGATTTGGGATGTTCTAACCACATGTTAGGGAATGAAAAACTTTTTTATACAATGGATGAAAGTTTTAAATCCAAGATCAAGCTTGGTGATGACAAATCATTGGAGGTTGCTACAAAAGGAGCTATGGAAGTCCATACAAAAGAAGGTATGAAGAGTGTTAAAGACATTTATTACACTCCAAAGTTAAAGCATAATTTGTTGAGTGTTGGACAATTATGTGAGAAGAATTATAAAGTTGTATTTGAAAATCAACAATGTATAATTTATGATAATAATCAAGGAAATAGGGTGGTAACAATTGTGCCTATGACAAAGAATAAGATGTTTCCATTGAAGTTTGGTGAACATAACAAGAACCTTGTCAATATGGCATACGAGGATACAAGTGGTTGTGGCATCTCAGGTATGGGTATTTAAATTTTCATAGTTTGAAGATTCTAACATCAAAAGCATTAGTTTCTAGTTTGCCTAAGGTTGAAGAGCACAAGGAAGTTTGTGAAGGATGTGCTAAATGAAAACATGCAAGAGAGAAATTTCCAAAAGACAATGCATGGAGGGCCCTTTATCCACTCCAGTTAGTTCATTCAGACATTTGTGGTCCTATGCAAACAAAGAGTTTGGGTAAGTCATCATATTTCATTACTTTTATTGATGATTACTCATGACAGTGTTGGGTTTATTTTTTGAAGACCAAAGGTGACGCTCTTGAGACATTCAAAAGGTTTAGAGCCTTGTAGAAAATGACAAAGGGTGCAAAATCAAATGCTTAAGGACTGATCATGGAGGAGAATTTTGTTTAAAAGCCTTTCAAGGTTATTGTGAGATGCATGGCATTAGAAGACAACTCACCACTACATACACACCTCAACAAAATGGTGTAGTTGAAAGGAAGAATCGTACAGTGGTGGAGATGGAACGAAGCATGCTACAAACAAAGGGATTAAGTAATTCTTTTTGGAGAGATGCAGTTGCTACAGCAGTATATATTCTCAATCGGAGTCCCACTAGTGCACTTGACAGGATGACTCTGTATGAAGCTTGGTATGAGAAAAATCCAAATGTTAATTATTTTAAAGTTTTTGGTTGCTTAGCCTATGTTAATGTTCCTAATCAAAAGAGGCAAAAGTTAGATCCCAAAAGTGAGTCATGTATTTTTGTTGGATATAGTGAGGAAAGTAAGGCTTACAGGTTATATAATCCTCTCACTAATAAGCTTATTGTGTCAAGACATGTGATTTTTGATGAAGGGGGAGTTTATGGTCATCAAAAAGGCCATATGGAGAAATCAAAATCTGTTTTAAATGAAGTTATTATGGATGATATTGATCATGGGCAGCCCACTAACATTTCTATTCCAAGTGCTACAAATCCACCAAGTAACCCCTCATCTAGTTGTTCAATTCCAAGTGTAAGTCCATATTCAATTCCTAGTTCTACAATGAAGGTAAGAAGATTGAGTGACATTTATCAAAGGAGTTCAAATCAAGCACATGAAGAAAATCCAAGAGGTGAGACACTGAATTTTGCTTTACTTACCAAGGCTGATTTTGAACCATCATGTTTTGAAGATGCATATACTAATCAGGTTTGAATGCAAGCAATGCAAGAAGAGATGGATTCTATTCACAGGAATGACACTTCAGAGCTTATCAAGCTTCCATATGACAAGAAGAATAATGGCACCAAATGGGTCTACAAGACTAAGTGTAATAGTGATGGAAGTGTTGAAAGGCATAAGGCAAGATTAGTTGCTAAAGGCTTCACACAAAAGTATGGCATTGATTATGAAGAGACATTTGCACCAGTAGCAAGATAAGAGACCATTAGAATGCTGATTTCATTAGCAGCTCAAAAGAATTAGAGCATCCATCATATGGATGTGAAAAGTGCCTTCTTGAATAGGTACTTAGAAGAAGAAGTCTATGTGGAACAACCACAAGGTTTTGAAGTGCAAGGAAAAGAAAATCATGTCTACAAGTTAAAGAAGGCTTTGTATGGCCTCAAACAAGCACCAAGAGCATGGTATGCTAGGATTGATGGATATCTTCAAGAGAATGGCTTTCAAAGAAGTAAGAGTGAACCTACCCTTTACTACAAACAAGAAGGTAATGATATTCTAATTGTATGTTTGTATGTTGATGACTTGTTGTATATGGGTAGCATTTCTATGGTGAAGGATGAATTCAATGTTTTCATGATGAATGAATTTGAGATGAAATATTTAGGCCTTATGAAATATTTTTTAGGAATGGAGGTTTATAGAAGGGAGAATAAAATTTGTATTTGTTAAACAAGGTATGCTAAAGATATGTTGAAGAAATTTGATATGGTTGATTGTAAACCAGTCACCACTCCAATTGCTCATGGAGTTGTGTTGTGTAGAGATGATGGCGCTGAAAGAGTTGATGAGACAACTTATAGCAGTATTGTTGGAAGCTTAATGTTTCTAACTCATAAAAGACCTGATATTGCTTATTCAGTTTCACTTATTTCAAGGTACATGACAGAGCCATCAGAAATACATATGAAGGCAGCCAAAAGAATTTTGAGGTATGTGAAAGGCACTCTAGATTTTGGTATTCATTACTACACTTCTAAAAGGTTCAATCTTGTTGGTTTTAGTGATTCTGATTGGGGAGGTAGTTTGGATGACCGAAAGTAAACATCTGGGAATTGTTTTTCATTTGGTTCTGGTTTGATTACTTGGAGCTCAAAGAAGCAAAGTATAGTTGCCCTTTCTTCTACAGAAGTAGAGTATGTTGCAGTCACTTCAGCAGGTACACAAGCATTATGGCTTAGAAAACTTCTTGAAGAAATTGGAGAGATTCAAGTTCAGCCCACAGTTATTTTTTGTGATAACATTAGTGCTATTAAATTGGCCAAGAATCCAATCCATCACAGTAAGACAAAACATTTTGATTTAAAGCATCATTTTATCCGAGATTTAGTGCAGATGAAGGTAGTAGAATTAGAATACATCAACACTAAAGAATAGTTGGCAGATATCTTCACGAAAACAATTGCAACAGATCAGTTTTTGACACTCAGAGATCAAATTGTGAGCCCTCTTAGCATCAAGGGGGACTATGTTGATAATTGATGCATGCATGCTTCCCTCACCGCATGCTATCCTCATCTCTCAATTGCATTTCTCATCAATACATGAAATTATTTTATTTATAGTTTATCCTTTATAATTCAGTTGTTAAACATTGATTTAAACAAACTGTAGTTTATTTTTTACCATAGCAAATAATGCATGAAGAAATGCATGTTTAGAGATATAGACCTTTGTTTAAACTGCTATTCAAACAGCCTATTAAACTACCCTAAATTAAGCGCTCCTCATTAGTAATAAGTGGAATTGTAAAGCGCTGCATATTTTTGCATGGAAAATCTTTTCTTTGTTAATGTTGTAATTATAATACAGCACTGTAATAAAAATAGAGTACTCTGCCTTCTTCAAATTTAATATATGATTTGTGTTTATTATGTATATTGATATTTGGTAAAGGATGCAAATGATTTGGCTATGTTCTTGTTGCTATTCCTTTTCTCTGTCATGATTATTTAAGGGCTGTTTTAGAATCTATAGTTCTTAAGCTCATGTGTGCGGTAGGGTTCACTAAATATTCTGAGCTCACTGATTTTCATCGGTTACATCCATAACATGTCTTTGTTTAATGTTTTCTATTCCTACAACCCATAATCAATATGCATTGAAAAGGACAAAAAATATTGCAGTTTTTGAAATTTCAAATTTTCCTTAAAATGATTTTTCATCATACAACACAGCCTAATCAAACGCCTACCACTTTTGTGCCCTCTTTTTCCTAGTGGATTCCAAAATTAATTTTGTTCAATTTAAAGTACGGAGTGTACTAATTTTGGAATCTACTATGATATTATCTTATCTTAATTCCTTGTCTTAAATTAAGGTGCACCACTATTGGGACCTTTTCCCTACCAATTAGATGTGCACTGAAAAGATGATTTAAAAGTTTCTTAGTGAAAGTACCCCGTCCAGTCATTACCTGGATGACAGCGATACCAATCTCTCATGGTGACTTGGCAACTTGCTTCCACCAGGTAGTTTGAGCTCATAAATACTATCTTGGAGTATCCAGAGGTTACATGTCCTTACTCCCACCATGGGAATGATCTGGAGGTACTTAAAGTGCATAAATCTGCATAAAATCAACAGAAACCTGCAGAAAACAACCAAAGATCTATTTTTTGCATATTCTAGAGACAAAGGAGATATCTGAACATGAAATAGTAATGAACAGAAGAAATGAAAAAACAAGAAAAACTAGATTATGTAAAACTCTCCTAGGCTACTCTAAGGCAACATAGAAGTGTCTGTGTGCTCTCAGGCACTAACGGGGCTTCCCTACAAGACTGTCATCTCTCCGGAGTAATTTTGAATGCTTTCAAAAGAGAATCCGAGTGAAGGAGAATGCAATATTTATAGAAACACATTGGGAAGGCTAGAAAAAATGCCATTGACCAGGTGACATCACACTCACTCCTGATTTCCCAGAATACTCCGTTCCGTTGTTGTAGCAGCTGCTGGTGTTGTTTCTTTTGGGGCTTCTTCAGCCATGGTACTACCTTCTTGCTTGCTACTCTATGGGTAAGATCTCGGCTACAGTTTTTTTATGATGGAATGCACGAGGTCAAACGGGAAAGCAATTTGATTTGATATTTTGTGTGTTTGAAGATTAATAAATATATATGAAGTAAGGAAGAGAATATTTTTAAATAATATCTAGAAAAATATTTTAATATTTTAAAGCTAAATTTTATATCACACTTTAAGATTGATAATCATAATATAATATAAATTAAAAAAAGTTGATTGGTTGAAATAAAAGTCATAAATTAAAAAGTGAAACCAATATTTCATAAACATGCTTTCCACTTTATATTAATGTATTATGCACTTAAGACAATGTCTATTTAAATAATGTTATAAAAATTTCTAATTTTGATTATTTTGAAATATAATTTCTATCTTTCCTATGTGACTTTATTTGTTCTTAAAGGGCCTTTATAATTATTATTTTCTTGTTTTTTCAAATAGTTTATAATTATAATTTTTTGAGAATCTATAGAAAATAAAAACTAAACACCATGGTTTTTTTAGTTTTGAGAATAGTTTATTCTCTACTAACAAGGTTAAGGCGAGCTACGTGACGGTGGAAGCTTATATGTGTGGCTATCTCTCTTTTTTTGGCCATTGTTACTTTCACCACAGTGTTGACTATCGACATTGTCTTAGGGCACTTTTCTGATAAAGGTAGAGCCTATGAGTATTGTCGACCTACAATTGCTTTGAATTTGGCATTGTAAAGTTAATTAGTGAAGGTTCAATGGGACAAATATAGCCTAAATTATATTAGTTGGGAATGCAATTTAGAAATACAATGTATTTATCCTCATATTTTTGCACGAAACTTCCATGATGAAGTTTTTTAAAGGTGGGGAGTATGTAATACCCTGCCCTAAGACCCATGATTTATAATCATTAGAGTCACCCTCATACTTATTATTAAGTTATGGACATATGCATTTTTGTTTTTGTTGATTAATGAAACTTCATATGCTAAACCATGACTTATTATGATGAGATATACATCAGGGAAAATTTTAGAGGTTATTTATAGCCAAAAGGTTGTAAGTAGACTTTTTTGATTTTGAAAATGACTAATTCTAGGAAAATACACATAGGTCAAATAACCTCAATTTTATACAATTTTTTATACATGTATTTCAAACCACCTTATAAATTATACTCAGTCTTATTTTGAGACACAAAATCGCCATAGTTACTATGTATGTATAGTTTTGATTTGCCCAAAAATTATATGAGATATGTATTACTGTATCATTAGGTTCAACAAGAAATATCAAAACCTTGGATGGCTTCCAAACCGATTTTCTTTATACCTAATCAGGGGCAAAGCATACTCATGTAGTTGAAATTGTTTACTACGAGATTGTTGTACATGTAAACCCTTGTTGGGAAAAGAATAGGAAAAACCATAGAAAATAAGCTTTCAGTGATGTACTCATTGATGGGAGACTTGTTGATGGTGGCCCAATCAATGATAGCTACATTACACTTATTGCAATTATTCAGATAGTCCCTTATCTCATCAACCTCTCTTTGTGCATGTGGAAGAAATGCAACAAAATATGACATTTGAGAATAGTGAGGCCCACAAAGTGTAGTTGTGATTTTATCAAATTCTATGTCATTGATGTGTGCGGCCACAATCTTTATAGTGGTGTGGGGAAGCAAAAAAGAGACATGTGTAAGTTCTGATGGTAGGGCATCTAGGGCTTGTTGGTTTAGTTGGACATCTACATAGTAAGGGTCATTTTTTATTTTTTTTAGCAGGGCCTACATAATATAGTATCTACTAACAAAATAATTGCATGTTTTGTTTTCTGATCCAATTCTTCGCAACACAAGGATGTCAAGATTTTCAGCTCAATGAGGTAAATGGCTAACAATGAAGGAAATATCTTGGGGAAATCTTATAGTGTGGCCACTATATTTGTATTTCCCACCACACACATGCAATAAAATTTTCATCTACTTGTGTCAAGTTTGACAGAGTTATAGTTTGTATGCCTAGGTCCATGTTATTAGCAATGGAAAATTGATTATTAGTTTTCTCAATAGTGCAATGGTGACATGTGTGGTTTCCATTTTAATGTTTTGTTTGGATACTTAGATATAACTCATTTCAAGCGAAGCATGCATGTTTTGAGAGTGGAGCATCCACTCTTGCATGGAAGTGTCTATGGACCTCTATAATATCATCATTGGGCATAAAAAAATTATTAATTGTTGTATGTACCAAGTATTGAAGGAACTCATGTGAGTTAATATGATCCTTTTGGGTTGCATAATGGAATTGAGCCCACTTATTTTTATTGACTTTATGCATATATCCTACAGTAATAATGGTAGACAAATCAGATACCTAGTTGTATATTTTGTGTTCTTTTTCTTGTAGGGTGAGAGTAATAAATAGTGCATATAAGTAAATATTTAAGAAGAAACAACATTACAAAGGTATATTTATGAATTTTATAGTTTGTGAAACTATAGCACAAAAAAATATGTGAGAATATTATAATTTGTGTGACTGTAGCACAAAAAAAGTAGCATATATAGAATAAGTGAGAATATTATAGTTTTTTCAACTATAGCACAAAAAAAGAAGCATATATAGAAATTTTACATGTTCAAGTGAATGAAAATTATAGGTGAACAAAATATGGGTAATTGCATATATGTATCAAATTACATTTGGTTGACAATAAACAAAGTAGGATCTAGTGGTGTAGATTCATATTTACATGTACCTACCAAAGTACAATGCATTTTTCCCTTATCATTATACAATTCTAATCATGTAGACACAATACAATGATACTTGCAAAATAGAACTTTCTTGCAACCTCCCAGGTATCATCGAGGGATGTTGAATATAGTTTCTATAAGTCTCAGGATGTTGTATCCATAATTACATTAGTAACATCATCAAATGTCATTGTCCATATGGTTCTAGTAATGTCTTCTAAATATTAAGTTGAAAGTGTACTTGTACTCATAATCATGTACATCAAGGTCACACTTTTGATAATGCCAAGTTCTATTATCTTTTTTAACTAATTTCTTTTTACATTGTCTATTATTTTGGATAGATATGCATGTAGGATAACACAAATTAGTCATTTTAATGAGAATGACTTTAATTGATAACATAAATGTATTCAATTTCCCAAGAACACTTAATTTTTGTATTTTTGTAATTGTTTTATGTTCATTAGTTTTCTTGCTTAGTGATGAGGATGGCTTTTTCATGCCATTCTCCTCAAACCATCTTTGTAGTTGATGTGATTTAGGTATATTTGGATTAATACATATTTGTGTGTCTGAGTTGGTTCTAATTATTTTTTTGGTATATGTTTGAACCTTGCCCTTTCTGATCTTGGAAGAATTGGAAGAGGTTGTTTGGGTTGAGCACACATTTCTACTAGAAGCTTGCCCTCTTCCTCATAGACACCACCCCATAGGGATACCTTAATATCACAATCAGAGTTGTCTTGTAGCAACAAAGTATTTCTCATACTTGAATTCCCATCAGGTTACATGAAACTAGTAGTGGTAGTAACAAAAATAACAAGACCTATGGTATCAATCTTTGTGTTTTTAATTGCATCTTGTATGTGTTTTATTTATTTAAAATGAAATTGAAATAATGAAATAGTGGGGTCTTCCTCAGAATAATGTTTGATAATTGATTCCACACTAGGTACAATTTCCCATGGACTCTTAGTATGGTTGTTTTCTTTGTTTGCATATTTTAAAGTTACTTTTGAAATAGAGTATATCTTTCCAAATTGAACATTCATGGATTAATGTCATGCAACTTCACCAAAGGAAGTAACCGTGATGTTATTTCCCTCATTATCAATAATGTTAAAAGCTAAATACATGTCCTTGACCATTGGAATTTGAATAACTACAAAGAATACCCTTTTTAAGGATCCTCCCATCTATAATCCAATTATTTTTGTAAGGATGTAAATATCTAATTTTAAATGTATGGCATTATGCCTATGCTTTCTCTTTCAAATGTCCATGTCATCATTCCATTAACATTAATTATTTTTCCATAGTTCTCCATTGCTAAATCAGTTTGTTGATAAGTACGTGGAAATGTTGGGTGTGTATTATGTAGTTTGGGGAGATCCCTATATAAAAATCAATATAAGTAGCTTAAATATATTCCTTTTATTTAGACAGTGGAAGTAAATAAATATAACAAGTAAACCACAAATGAATGGACAAATGTACATCAATTAAAGGCATATATGTTTGTTTCAATGCTGAAATAAGTAGTATATTAAATGAATGATTTAAGAGTTGGTTTGATAGGAATATATTATAGATTGCATGTGAACAATGTTTCAATTTAAGGGAAAACAAAAGTACTATAGTTCATTGTATTAGTGTTCAATACATAGTGTTATATACAATTTTGTATTTGGTGTGAAATTGCAATTTATGTGTGCAATTGAATTCTATTTGAAGTAAGTATAGTAAGAAGCATGTGTGAAATAAAAATAATAACTAATCTTTGTATATCATAAAGTAGATAATATAACAGTACAAATTATTTAGATACAAAATGTTTAACTTTGTAAATTTTCTATGCTTGGTTTGGGCACTCTATTTTGGGTTTCAAACTAGGAACATCGATCCCATTTCATATTAAAATATGGATAGGATTGTACTTAATGGCATCCCTAAATGTGTCATAAATATGGCCAAACCATTGCAAATATGTAGTTTTACTATGAATGCCTATTATAAAAAATGTAAGTGTGTTTGCAATTGTAAAATATTCCATTACATTTTGCTTCATATCTAGGATAGGAAGATGTGGCATTATATGGTGCACTATATGAATAAAAAATTGCCTTCTCTTAAATTTGTGTTCATATTGAATTTCTTTGATACTTAGAGACCATGTGGTCATATCTTTTTGTACCCTTGAGTTGGTTTGATTCCTTGTTCTCATGCTACCAAAATATAGATGAGAATAAAAGTAGGGAAATGAAACAAAGAGTGTAAGTTCAATAAATATTAAATGCTTCATATAAATGTTATAAAATTATACACCATTGTGGTAATATACGTGAGTAGTATATATTTTTAAAACAATACAATGAGATACTTATATCAATGCACAATATTGTAAGTTGAAGCACATGTAATATTTAAAATTATAACATGTCTAGTAACTATAGATGTGGTAGCAAATGTGACCTAGTTAAGTATATGCAAAGAAACACATAGACATCAAAAATATGGAAAGACCATACAAAACATATAATTTACAATGAATTAATTTTTAGTTTTAAATTAAATCAACCAAATGTAGATATATATACATGTGTGTGTGTGTGTGTGTATATATATATATATATATATATATATATATATATATATATATATATATATATATGTATGTATGTATGTATGTATGTATGTATGTATGTATGTATGTATGTATGTATGTATGTATGTATGTATGTATGTATGTATGTATGTATGTATGTATGTATGTGTGTATATATATATGTATGTATATATGTATGTGTGTGTGTATTTATATATGTGTGTGTGTGTGTGTGTGTGTGTGTGTGTGTGTGTGTGTGTGTGTGTGTGTGTGTGTGTGTGTGTGTATACACACATAATTCAAATTTATATTGTATCTATTAACTATGGATGTGGTAGAAAATTTGATATAATTGAGTATATGGAAAAAAATCTTAGGCTTCAATAATATGGGAAGATCGTAAAAAGGAGGAGACTATTTTTTATGTAATTAAGTATATGGGAAAAAAAATTTAGGCTTCAATAATATGGGAAGACTTTATAAAAGAGGAGAGTATTTATGTATAAATATACAAATCATAATCAATTCTATTTTTGTAAATTTATTCAACCAAATACAGAAATACATATGTATAATTGCATGTGTGTGTGTGTGTGTGTGTGTGTGTGTGTGTGTGTGTGTGCATATATTATTTAAAATTATATCATATGTATTAATTATGGATGTGGTATCAAATTTGAAGTAATTGAGTATATGTGAAAAAAAAACTTAGCCATCAATAATAAGGGAAGACCATATAAAGAAGGAGACTATGTATGTATAAAGATACAAATCGAAATGAGTTCATTTTTTTTGTAAAAAAATTTATTCAACCAAATGTAGATATAAATATGCAAATGCACATACATATACATATATATGTATATATGTATGGATGTATAAAGATACAAATCGAAATGAGTTCATTTTTTTTTTAATAATTTATTCAACCAAATGTAGATGTAAATATGTAAATGCACATACATATACATATATATGTATATATGTATGGATATGTGTGTGTGTGTGTGTGTGTGTGTGTGTGTGAGAGAGAGAGAGAGAGAGAGAGAGAGAGAGAGAGAGAGAGAGAGAGAGAGAGAGAGAGAGAGGAGAGAGAGAGAGAGAGAGAGAGAGAGAGAGAGAGAGAGAGAGAGAGAGAGAGAGAGAGAGAGAGAGAGAGAGAGAGAGAGAGAGAGAGAGAGAGAGAGTAAACACACACACATTAAATATATGTATGAATGTGTGTGTGTCTATATAGACACACACACTTATGTATAATGCAAATGTATATTTTTGGGTGTTTTTTTTGGGAAAGTGTATTTTTATGAATAATATTTTCCATGTCAAATCAGTCATATAAAGTGAAGTTGTAATGTAGTAGGTGCATATGCTTTGCTTCATGTTAATTATAAGCAATTACATCCATCTTATTTATGCAGGTAGTTTAGGGTTTATAGAAAAGATTGTGACATGATGGATGAAGTGATGAATGCGATTATAAAGAGGATATTCTATATAGGATTATTTTAATTGTGGTTATAATTTCAAGCATATAACAAAGGTGGTATATGACAAGTACTGGACATATGAACATGAGTTCAAACAATCACTTATGTGTGCTTAGATAAAGTCAAAATCACATGGTATGTAGTGATTTGTAAATTTATGGGTTGAGTCTCCCCATACTTGTCTAAATGGATGATTCAAGCTAAGAGTGTATGTATTTACATTGGACAATGTAGCATATTTTATAGAATAGATTGAATTCAAAGTACAATGAAAGTATATAATAGCAAGATGTCATGATCCAAATAATGAGGATGTTCTAATAATAAGATGAACATATATTTATAAAAAAGGTAGTATGTAACAAAATAAAATATACAAGAAGATAGGAAGCACCAAGAAGAAAAAAGAATTTACCGGTTACTTGGGCCCCCATGATGTTGGTCATATGCTTTCTTGCATAATAATGCATACACTCTTTTAAGTTCCAAATGTGTTGCATGAACCATTTCCAAAAGGTC
This sequence comes from Torreya grandis, assembly GCA_037957365.1. Lineage (NCBI taxonomy): Eukaryota > Viridiplantae > Streptophyta > Pinopsida > Cupressales > Taxaceae > Torreya > Torreya grandis. The sequence goes on from JARHVA010003432.1 coordinate 52,768, forward strand.
TAGCAATAGATAAGCTTTGTTGTGATCTACAATGTGATCATGTAAAAGAGGGTTTGGTATCATGTTTGATATATTTTCAGAAGTAGTTGTTACATTGCTTGAAAACAGTTCTAGATCTGATATAGAAAGCAATTTCAAGCATCAAATGTGGTGTGAAACATCACAAACGCTAATTTTGTTTTTTGTACTGCCATTTACACTAGGTGTTGTCATACTTCCAACATCAATAATAGAATGTACATCGAGATAGGTACTAGTTGTTGAAATATTATTTAGGCAATCTTGGTTATATCTATTATATTTACACATTTATTTAATTCTTAGTTAAATTTTAATTCATTTATTTGTATTAAAGGTACTAGTGGTATTGTTGATAATGGTAATTATCTTATTATTTGAAAGGGATTATGATTATCTCTAAATGCTACACAAATAATCATTCATTTTTCTTACTCCCTCTTTTTTGTTTACCCTTCTTTGCTTAGCTTAGCTTTTTTATTAAAAGAATGTTTTATAATTATTGTTTTTATTTTCAGAAAGTTTAAATTGATAAATTAAAAGAGTTGAACTAAACACCAAACTTCTCTTAGCTTCAATAATATTTTATTCTCTACTAACAAGGCTAACCATGTGAAGGTGGAAGCTTATATGGCCTCCCCTAACCTATAGCTACCTATCATATTACTTGGACCTACTAATTCTACCTAATCTATACCTACCTAGCCTATGACTTGCTATGTCTAATTAACCCAACACACTTTCTACATACACATTATTAATCATTATAAATGAATAATATTATTGAATTTTTTTTGTTAACATTTTTTTTAAATTTATAAATAAATATTATTATCATTAAATTGTACCAAGTTGTTATAATTTGTAACTTTGTACATAACATTGTTTACCAAGTGACCTATATGAGCACCAACCGTGTGACCTATATGGAAATATAGGTTCAAAAGAAAGTATCCTACTATGTGAGGTGAAATAGACATGAGATATGAGCACCAACCCTTCTATTAATGGAAGGCTAGTTAGAGGTTAAGACAAACTTAGGCATGTCCTACGTCAATAGTTATAAGTATCCTATGAGTTTTGATTCATTCTTAAACTACATTTTCAGAATTCTAATTTCTGTAGTCAACTTCTTGAAGGTCATCAAGTGCCAAAACAATTTTCAGAGAAGGAAGTTTTAGATGAAGGATTCTTGGGTTTAATGGTATGCTTCTTTTTAGGATCCTGAAAGACGTATTTATCGGGGGATTCCTTAGAGTTTTTAGGAATAGAGAGTTCTCAGTCCTTAAATAAATGCCCATACTCATCACAAAGTCTTCACCTAAAGGGAATATATTCATAATCGACTTCTTATTCCAAGACACCTTCCCCGAATTACAACTTAATCTTTTTAGAAAGAGGGGTGTTAAAATTTAAAAGAACATAGATTAGAGTATAGACAATATCATCAAAATGCATATAACTATCAGACGCCAACATATAAGTACCTAGGGGTGCGAAAATAATTGTCCCATAAACTAATAAAATATTTTTATTTTTATTTAATCTCTTAAAAAAATAAAAAAAATGTGATAAAAAAATGAAAGAAAGAATAAATGAAATGAGAAGCATTTAAAAATCAAAATTTCAAAATCATATAAATATTTGTTTAGTAATTGTTTGTTTTGATCACCCAAAGATAACTGACCGTTCAAAATTAATAATAATGCAGATAAATACTAGAAAATGGGGGGAAAAGCAAAAAGAATAGGAAAAAGCAATAAAAAATTTCGTCTGTTTACTAATCGTTTGTGTTGTGAAAAAGGTGGTCGTCAAACTAATGGAAAAAAAAAAAAAAAAAAAACATTCAAAATTTAAATAGGGAGGGGAAAAAAGTAGACTTAGCTATAATGAGAGTAAAAAAAAAAAAATGGGCTTAATGAGGAAAAAAACAAAAACCAGTCTTAAGTAATATAATAATGATTTCGAAATTATCATAACGGTACACTGAAAAAAAATCAGGTTAGCTATTATAAGAATAAATAAATAGCACTTGATCAAAGGGAAGAGCTCCATTTTGAAGGATCTTCATTAGGTGTGGGGATTCAACCAAATCAACAACACTATTGATATCAATCTCTTGCTCGTCAGGGGGAGGAGGAGAAGGGGAAGAGCCGGTGTGGTTGAGGCATTCCCTGTTGTTGTTGCTGCTGAACCACTGTTTTGAAGGATCATCATTTCCAGTTGTTGCTAATAAACATCTCATTTGATTGTTTTCTTTTTCTCTATGATTTTTCTGAGGTTTTTTTTGTATGTTATTTTTTTTGTTTCAGCGTGGCCATGCTGTAAGTCTGTGTTGTTTTTTCTGTATTTTTTAAATTTCTAGGAAGTCTTTGTATTTTTATTTTAGTTTGTGTTTTTTTTTTTCTTTGCTTCGATAGGGTTGTTTTGTTTCGTTAGGAGAGGCGGCAGAACAAACAGGGGAGGCTAAAGAATAGGCATGGGACAGATGGACGCATACCTTATTTTTTCAGGTAACAAATGTAAAATTGTTGGAAGTATTTGCATATGATTTTTGAATTAGATATATTTTTTAGATTGTTATTTGTCTGTGTATTTTTTGGATATGATTTATAATTTAATATTGAGGAAAGAGAGTGCTTGGGCCTTTGAATGAATTAAAATTTATCATGATTTACTTCACGTATATTTCTGTCTCATCATATTTAGATTTTGTTGTCTAAAAATTCGTGATAGATTGTTAGGCCTTGTTACCTTGGAAATCTGATTCGTGATTTCTGTTACAGTATAGACTTCCGAATTGGTTTCAATATAGAATACTGAATCAAATCTTTATTAAATATGGTATTTTTACGTGTTAAGGTGACAATGTTTTTGTTGGTTCATTTTGTAAATATTAAAAACAATTAAAATTTTCGTTCTCTTTTGAAAATATGATATAGTTTAAATTTTACAGTTGTCAAGTGTGCTCATAATTTTTACGTTCTTTAAAGTAATGGCATTGCCTGATATCTTAATTTTAGTTGTGTTAGAGATCAGGGGATGTTCTCTAAGCTAAAGTTTTTTTTTTAATTATTATCTTAATTAGAGATTATGAAAAGAGTGTTATTTTACTATAATTATCTATCCTTCAGCACTTACGGTATTGGAAAACTCTAGAACTCAGGGATTTAATATTATTTTTCCCTATTATTGATGTATATATATTATTAGTTCTGTAGTGTACTATAGTTCTCAATCGGTCTAGTTAGTAACAACCCTCTTACCTCACTGGCCAATGAAGAGGCTTTATTCCCTAGATTATTATTTTTATTTTAATGTTTTAAAAGCCCGTCCCGTGGATTGAGGCTTTATTCTACTAGGATTTCAAAAAGTTAATGTTTCACAAATTCAAGCTTACATTAATGAGGATTTCTGATTTGGTAGTATTCAAGTTTGGTGTTTGTAAATTAGTTCTGGAAATAACAGTGGTTGGCAAAATCGCAAATGTTATAAACTCCATAGATACTATTAGTTTGTTGAATTATCTTTTAATTTAACGAATCATGATAATATATTCAATTGTACACGACTGTGAATGAAATTTAGATCTTTTATATGTTTTATTTAGAGAGTCCTCAGTGTTTTAACATCACAAATTCCTGCTTACACTGTTTTTATTCATGCCATGATGCCTAATAACCATCATTTTAAGGGAAAGTCATATATCCTACAATTTTATTTTATAATTTAGGAAGTATGTCATCCTCTTCTTTTCAGAAATGGCAGCAAGAAAAAGTTGATGTCTAGTTGCATTTTCTTCCGTAAGATTTTTCAGTATTTTTCTGTTGCATATGTAATTAGGTCGTGCATATTTAGTATATACATGATAAGATGATATTGCAAAGTGCTCATTTACTCTATCCTATTTGGAGGTAAGGTGTCTATCATATCACATACATAAAGTATATGGTTTGAAAAGTGGGGTTCGAGCACGTACTTATTGTAATTAACACTTACGAAGCTAACATCATAAACCAAAGGAAAGTTGGTTTTTACAGTTGTTCATATGTGCAGCATGCTTAGATTTGAAATGTATGCATCTGGCCTAGAATGTCTCTCATCTTTTTATTGTCTGGTTTAGAGTTAGGATATGATGTAACTATCCCATTTTACATATCTAGACAATATTGTTGATTTATATTAAAAAAACATCATAAACCAAAAAATGTTAACCTAAGGTGAAGAATTGGATTGCCCATTATTCAAAGACATTTAAGCATCATAACTGAGGAACTTAGCTGGTTGTCAATGGAGTTCTCTGTTGTTAATGAGTAGATATGAGCTGAGATATGTATTTAGATAGGTCATTTGCCTATGTATGAATAGCATTGCTTCCATGTTTCAATGTATGGAAATATAGGTTCAAAAGGAAGTATCCTACCGTGTGAAGTGAAATAGACATGAGATATGAGCACTAACACTTTTATTAATGGAAGGTTAGTCAGAGTTTAAGATAAACCTAGGTGTGTTCTACATTAATAATTATAACACACATGCCCAAAATATCAAGGAAACTATTTATGTTGCAATTTTTTGATGAATTGAACTTCCTTTGATCAGTGTCTGATCACTGTATGCAGTATCTTGGCATGGCAAATAGAGTGGAGTTGGCACTTTAATTTTTGGAATAATTGATGCCTAGGCTTGATTCTGAGCTTCCTTTTAAATTTTGTGGATGGTACTCATTCTTAATGAATTATCACATGTTTTGGATGGGAATTAATTGTTAAATAGATATGATAGTTTCTCTTTTATATAGTCTCTAAAATCAGCTTTGTAAAGAATTTCAATTTTCTAGATTATTATAGCTTATTTTGTTTCCTCAAGTGGTCAATTTTGTTTCCTCAATTATGCTTGTTCAAAAAATATTACATTGTTTCCTTATTATCCATTCAAAATATCAGGTTGACAGACTGAAAATACTTAGCCAATAATGTACAAGAAAAAATAAGATCGTTCAAAAAAGCGAAAATAAGGTTGTTCTCTAAAAATACTTGGCCAACAAAGTACAATAAAAAATAAGGTCGTTCAAAAAAGAAAAAATAAGGTTGTTGCTGCTGAACTGCTTTTTTGAAAGATAATCATTTCCTGTTGCTGCTGATAAACATCTGATTGTTTTCTTTTTGTCTGTGTTTTTTGAGGTTTATTTTGTATGTTATCTTTTTTATTTCAGTTTTTATTGAAGTCCGTGTTTGTTTTGTTTTGCTTTGCTTTGCTAGGGTTGTTTTGTTAGTATGGAATACTATTTACCCACTTCATTTCAAACATAATATTTTAACTTTTATTTTAAGGATTACAGAATATGGGTTGAAAATTTAAGCTTTACATGCATATGTGCCAAAAAATATATCTTATTTTCACCACATGTTAGTAATTGATACCCCAGTAATTGAATTTATTAAGCATATATTTTCGTATTAGATAGAATATAACTTTTTTTTATTGTTCATAACCGTTAAAGTAATTATCCTAAATTTTGGCATTAAATAGATTTACAAATATTTATCTGTGGTTAGTATCTTTTGAACATTTGAGGTTAGCTATTGATTCTCGACGAGTATAGTGTTTCTATACTTGAATAATAATGGTCAAGTTTCCATTTGTAATGTGTTTCTTTTTCTTTTTCTTTTTGGTTCTTGATGAGTTTATTTTTTTCAGGGTTAAAGGATTTGGTAAATTGGTTGGTTACTTCCCCAAGAGAATGGAGAATGTGGGCACTTTCTGTGTTCTCATTTAATGTTTTGATTTAATTGTCCACACTGTATAATTTAGGCTTTACTTAGATTTTAGGATGCTTTTAATGGTCTGTGTTGTTTGAGTTATATTTAATCTAATGATCTACAAATTATATAATTCATTACATTTTCATAATTTTGGACAATTTGGAGAATATCTCTTTTAAATAATTTTTTATTTTGATGTTTTAAATTTAAAAGAATTGAATAATATCTCTTTTCAATAATTTTTTAATTTGATATTTTAATTATTATAAATAAAAAGGAATTTTTTTTCTAAGTATCATTTTAGCCAGCATGGCAAGCTTGACACATGAGACTAATCCTTAAGTTTGATATGTATATAGTTATACCCTCCCTAATTTCCAACCTCTCAGAACTATTTTTTATCTCTCAAATTTTGATGAACCATTCCCCCCTTTCAAAGCTACCCACATTTTGATTTAATATAGAAGGAAAGCTGAATGACTTGTCCGGAAATCGGCTATACTCTACAAACTCATAATTCAATCCTTTCAAACTCTTGTGCAAGTAAAATAAACTTTTATGCACATAAACTGTTAATTGTTGATTTAATTTCTTCATAATTTTTTTTATATTGACCAAATTAAATATATGAATTTCCTCATATTTTCTTTGTATTGGTTGAATTAAATACATGGCTTATGGATTGAGATGTTACATGTTTTTAAAAAATTAATTTCCTAATATTTTTTTAAATAGACATGGCTTATAGTGCCGTTTTTATCAAAATATTCATATATGGATTTATTTACTATAATTTCTTCATATTTTATGCATTGCATATTTAAATCTTTCTACATGACTTAAGACTTAAGGCTTGATATTTTGTAGGTCTTTTTCAAATTAATTTCCTTGTACTTACATCATTAGGTAGCTTCTTTATATGCACATGGCTTAAGGATCTGTAATCAACTGAAGAAAATCCAATTTGAAATGGTGTACTTTAAAGTTTTTATATCATTTAATGTTTTTTATATAAGTTCATTTGAGTTTGTGCAAGCGATGTTTCTGCAGGTGTACAGGTCACGCCCCCTGGGAGAACAAAATCACAAGCCTTAATGACCTCAATGTGTTTTCCAATGTTGCAACAAATGACATATTAACCCTAATCCTGATGCCATTACCAATGGGAATGCTAATCCTAACCCAAATGCGTTATAACACAATTCCTAGAAAGACCCAAAATTTTCTATGGAGATGTGCAACCAGAGGACGAAACAGGGTGTGGAGCTGGCGCTGGTGCTGGTGCCGGTGCTGCTCTGGTTGAGACCCACTTTAGAATACAACTCACATCTTAAGCCTTCGCTTCCCATGGACATACTTATAGATTCTCAGTTTTAAACTCAATAGGTTGCTAAAAAATATAAGGTTGACAGACTAAAAACACTAAGCCAACAGTCTGCAAGCAAATGCAAACACGCATAATTTATAAGCTAATATATGCCATATAGAGATTAGATTTGACGTCAAAATTTATATTTGACAAGTATATAAATAATTCTAGATTTTTCCTAATTTTGGCTTGTTTTGTCTTCTGTATTTTCATTTTGTGAAGTTATAATTTTAATAAATACAACCCAAAAATCATTCCCCCTAGTTAATGGTTGTGTGTATTACCATCTATTGGCTATCCTCTACTTGGGAATCACTTACACTTAAATATAATACAATGAATCACTACAAGGAGTCATTGGTTATTTGAAAGACCTAGCAACATGCGAAAATCTGGAACTATATTCTGCCTATAGGCAATTGCTTGATGGTTTTGTTGAGGTGGATAGTTATACATGAAACAAGTATCCAATGAGTTTTGATTCGTTTTTAATAATGTGGCTATTTATTTTTAGCTTTATTATACGTGTTTATCGTTTTACATTGTTGCCATAATAAATTGACATTTTTTCAGTTGCCGTTTAGGTTTATGCCCATTCTTTAATGGGTGGTACTGGTTGGTTAAGGCAACCTTGTTGGCTAGCTGTATGCTTAAGGGGTGTTGATAATTTTTTTTACAATCTAGTAGTTTTTTACGTGGTCTCCTTTTGTTATTGTAGACTGTATGCTTAAGGGGTGTTGATAATTTTTTTTACAATCTAGTAGTTTTTTACGTGGTCTCCTTTTGTTATTGTAGACTATGCTTGCACTCTTGAACTAGTTATGGATTATATTCTTGAGTTATTGAGCAGTGGGATGTACTATAACACCTGTGCTTGTTTATTGATTAATATTTTTTTGAAGTGTTTTTGGTATCAATCTTTCTTGAGGGATTGTAGTTGGTTGATTAACATTCTTTTATAGTTTTATTGGTGTATATATCCTTTTTTCCTAAGTGATTCTTGGTTAAGTTGAACTTCTATCATAATTGTGTAAATATTTTTTATTGGTTTTTGTAATTGTTGAAATTATTTTAATATCTCTGATGTTAGAAACTGAAGATGAACAAGAGATAATTTCTCTACTCACAGTTTAACTGCTTGTTCCACCTCCTTCCTCATGCATGCACAGCAGCTAACAAACAGTTAGAGATCAGCTAGTTTAAGCAATTAACAGTCAGTTCTTTCAAGCAGTTAGAGGATTAGTTTAGACTTAGTTAGCTGTAGTCAAACAATCAGTTTATTTTCAGTTATTTTTGCTTTCACATTTTATTTATAGACGCCTTGGGCGCAACTTTGTAATGGACAAGAAAAAGAAGATCAAGAAAATCAATAAAATTCTTGTTTTTTAGCATTGCTGTAGCAATCTGTGGAAGTCTGTTTTTTATTTTCTTGTTCTTTATGCTCTGTTTAATCTCACAAATTGGTATCAGAGCCAGGTTGTGGCAGAAGCACAGGAAGAGCCAAAGAAGAAGCACAGTCAGGTGAAAGAGCGCAGCTAAAGCGTGAGGACCCAGATCGTAGCAGAAGTCTTAGAAAAATCACGCAGGTTGTGAGAGCAAAAGTTTTTAGCACGCAGTCAGTTTGTTAGCCATGAAGGGAGAAGCGATCGCAGACCGTAGGCGAGAGCGCAATAGTTTTCTCCTTCAAATTGGTATTTTTCACGCAGCAGTTTTCTCCTTCAAATTGGTAGATCGTGGAAGTCAAAAAATTGAAGCGTTGAAGTCAAAGACAAGCGCCCAGCCAACGTGGAAGACTAGTGTGGAGTTTTGGCCACGTCTGCCAAATAGTGATTGTTGGTAGATCATGGGAGAAGTGGAGAGTGCAAATTTTCCAACCAGCTAAGCCATTAAAAGGTAGCACCCAGCTCGTGGGGTAAGTAAAAAAAAATATATATATATATATATTGAAAGTCAAATCAGATTTGCCAAGTACAAAAGAAAAGCTTTGGTGCAAGGAAAAATTAGTCACTTTAGCAATTGACATGGCAACAAATAACAGTATTTCTCAACCTCAAATTCCCATTTTTAATGGTAAGAATTATGATTTTTGGGCAATTAAGATGAGAACTTTGTTTTGATCACAAGAAGTTTGGGATTTAGTAGAGAATGGTTTTGTAGAGCTGCAGGATGAGGCTATCCATCTGGCATTAACTCAAGCACAAAAGGATGAGCTTAAGGAGAATAGGAAAAAAGATGCAAAAGTTTTATTTCTAATCTAACAGGCATTGGATGAATCAATTTTTTTCAGAGTTGCAGTAGCAACAAGATCCAGATCAGCATGGAAAATCTTGGAGACTACCTATAAAGATAATACAAAGGTAAAAATTGCTAAATTGCAATCTCTTAGGCGAAGTTTTGAAAATTTGCAAATGAATGATTCAGATTTAATAGACCATTTTATGGGTCAAGTGTCGAATATAGTGAATCAAATTAGATCTAATGGAGAAACAATCACAGATCAGAAAATTATAAAAAAAATACTCAAGAGTTTACCCAGTAAATTTGATGCAATAGTTGTAGCTATTGAGGAAACCAAGGATTTGGAACAGTTATCTGTAGATGAATTAATGGGTTCTTTGTTAACATATGAATCCAGAATGAATAGGAATAACAATACTTCTCTTGAGAATGCTTTCAAGTCATAGGTATCATTTGGTAGAGGAAGAAGAAGAGGAAGGTCAAACTTTAGAGGAAGAGGCAGAGGCAGAACTGGAAGGAACAATCCAGATCAAGGTGAAAATAGTAATCAAAACTATAGCAATAGAGGACATGGCAACAATCACTTCTAGCAAAGTACACAGAGGTTTGATAAATCTAATATTCAATGTTATTACTGCAAGAAATATGGACATTATGCAAGTGACTGCAAAAAGAAACAGGGATATGTGGACACGTAGAATGCTAATTACACAGGTGAATCTAGTTCTAATCTAGGTGAATCTAGTTCTAATCCTAGAAGCTTATTTCTCACTTGTCATGTTACTCAAGAAAAAGTTAGAGATGTTTGGTTCTTAGATAGTGGATGCAGTAATCATATGACAGGGAATAAAGAATTTTTTGCTAGTCTTGATGATTCTGTAAAATCTGAAGTGAAATTAGGAAATGATATCAAAGTGGATGTAATGGGTAAAATAGTAATAAATGTTTTGGCAAAAAATGGTGAAAGAAGGTTTATACCTGATGTTTATTTTGTACCTGGACTAAAGCATAATCTTATGAGTATTGGACAGTTAGTACATAAAGGTTATAGAGTATCTTTTATGGATAATGTTTGCACAATACTAGACAAGTTTCGAAGTGACAGGTTGATAGGAAAAGTGGAGATGACCAAGAATCAGATGTTCCCTCTTTGAATTCAGTGCATCCAAGGAGAAGAGGAAGCCCACTTCAAAACCATGCAGCTAGACCAATCATGGCTATGGCACTTAAGGTATGGACATTTACATTTTGGAGGTTTGAATTTGTTACTAGAAGAAAAATATGGTGAAGGGATTACCACCAATAGAACAGCCAAGAAGTTCATGTGACAATTGTATTCTGGCAAAGCAACATAGAGAGAGCTTTCCAGTAGGAGCCTCATATAGAGCAAAGGTAATATTGGAGCTAATCCATAGTGATTTATGTGGACCAATGCAAACTCCATCATTTGGAGGTAGTACTTATTTTCTAACCTTCATTGATTACTTTAGCAGAAAGATGTGGATATATTTTCTCAAAAATAAGTTTGAAGCCTTTGGAAAGTTTAAAAAATTCAAGGCAATGGTTGCAAAGCAAAGTGGCCGTTACATCAAGGTACTTAGATCAGATAAAGGAGGTGAATATATGTCTAATGAATTTCAAGATTTTTGCAGATATCATGGCATTAAAAGGCAATTGACTACAAGATACACACCACAGCAGAATGGTGTAGCAGAAAGAAAGAATAGAACAATCATGGAGATGGCAAGAAGCATGTTGAAAGCCAAACACTTGTCAAATGAATATTGGGAAGAAGCAGTAGCATGTGCAGTATATATTCTGAATAGAAGCCCAACAAAGAGAGTCAGATATTGAATTCCACAAGAAGCGTGGAGTGGTAAGAAGCATAGTATACATCATTTCAAAATTTTTGGTTGTATAGCATATTCTCTTATACCATCTAAATTGAGAAGAAAACTTGATGATAGATGTGAGAAATGCATTTTTATTGGCTATAGTGAAGAATCAAAGGCTTATAAGTTGTATAACCCTGTTTCAAAGCAAGTGATTATTAGCAGAGATGTTGAATTTAAGGAAGAAGAAGCATGGGATGGTAGCACCATCACAATTGGAGCACCAATTCCATAAATTGAAGAAGAATCTAAAGAAAAAAATTTGCAAGGTGATCAATCCTCTCCACAATCAGGAAAAAGCACTCCAATAAGGATACCTATGAAGTTTGAAAAAGGTGAATCATCTGGTCATGCATGTCATCCTACTCCAAATTCACAAGTGATGAATTAGATCCAAATCTTGCCACTTTAAGATCAAGATTTAAAGGTAAGAAAATGAGAAACATGAATTAGATTTATAATCAAGAAGAAGAAAAGTTAGATTTGTATTCAAATTTTGCTCTTTTTACTCATGATCCTATGTATTATGAAGAAACAATTAATGAGGAACATTGGATAAAAGCAATGGATGAAGAGATGAATGCCATTGAAAGAAATCAAACATGGGATCTAACTAATCTACCTGAAGGTAAGGATTGCATAGGTGTCATATGGGTTTATAAGACTAAATTTGATGTAGAAGGAAATGTTGAAAAACACAAGGCAAGGTTAGCAGCAAAAGGTTTTGCACAAGAACATGGAATTGACTATAATGAAACATTTGCTCTAGTTGCTAGACTTGATACTGTTAGAATGGTTTTAGTAATAGCTGCTGAAAATAATTGGTATGTATATCAAATGGATGTCAAATCAGCTTTCTTGAATGGTTTCGTAGATGAAGAAGTGTATGTGAAATAGCCACCAGGTTATGAAGTGCAAGGACATGAATAAAAAGTCTACAGATTGAAGAAGGCCCTTTATGGTCTCAAGCAAGCACCAAGAGCATGGTATAGCAGGATTGATTCATACATGACAAATAATGGATTTAGTAGAAGCAATAGTGAGCCTACTTTGTACACAAAAATCAACAAATAAGGTCAGATTTTGATGGTGTGTTTGTATGTTGATGATTTGATTTTCACTAGAAATTTGTCTGTAGACACATTTAAATCAGCAATGAAGAAAGAATTTGAAATGACAAATTTGGGATTAATGAAGTACTTTTTGGGCATAGAAGTTGTACAATCAGAGAAAGGAATATTTATTTGTCAAACTAAATATGCAAAAGATGTGTTAAGAAGATTTAAGATGCTAAATTGTAAACCAGCACCTACACTAGTTGCTATAGGGACCAAACTTAGCAAAGAAGACCAAGGGTCTAATGTTGATTCTACAACATTCAAAAGAATAGTTGGTAGTTTGATGTATCTTACAGCTACAAGACTAGATATCATGTATGGGGTCAGTTTAATCTCTAGATTCATGGAGTCACCAAAAGACTCACATTGGCATGTTGGAAAAAGGATAATGAGATATGTGGCAGGAACTACTGAATATGGAATTTTATATTCCACAACTAATGATTTTAGTTTGATTGGTTATACTGATAGTTATTTTGTAGGTAGCATTGATGACAGGAAGAGTACTTCTGGACATGCCTTTCTTTTAGGAACATGTGTGGTCATACGGGCATCTAAAATGCAACCTATAGTGACACTTTCATTAGCTAAAGAAGAGTATGTAGCAGCCACATCATGAGCATGTCAAGCAACTTGGATAAGGAGAATATTGATAGATTTATTACAAGCACAGAAGGAGTCTACACCAATCTTTTGTGACAACAAATCAGCAATTGCATTATCAAAAAATCATGTTTTTCACAAGAGGAACAAGCACATTGATACAAGATTTCATTTTATCAGAGAGTTAGTAAACAATGGAGAAATCCATCTAGAGTTCTACAGATCTAAAGATTAATTAGCAGATATATTCACAAAGGCATTAGCAAAGGAGACCTTTCATTATCTAAGCCAAAATTTAGGCATTGTAAATGCTGAAGTTGTTAGTGGTAGAAATTAAGGGGGAGTGTTAGAAACTGAAGATGAATAAGAGATAATTTCTTCACTCATAGTTTAATTTCCTGTTCCACCTCCCTCCTTCTCATGCATGCACAACAATTAACAAACAGTTATAGATCAGTTAGTTTAAGCAGTTAACAGTCAGTTCTTTCAAGCAGTTAGAGGATTAGTTTAGACTTAGTTAGCTGCAGTCAAACAATCAATTTATTTTCAGTTATTTTTGCTTTCACATTCTATTTATAGACACCTTGGGTGCAACTTTGTAATGGACAAGAAAAAGAAGATCAAGAAATTCAAGAAAATCAATAAAATTCTTTTTTTTAGCATTGTTGTAGCAATATGTTGAAGTCTATTTTTTATTTTCTTGTTCTTTATGCTCTGTTTAATCTCACATCTAGAAACTATGCTGAGTGAAATAGAAAACAAGGTTGTTTCAATTCTGGAAAAGTAAATAGAGTTGAAATCCAATGTTGTTCTAATTGATACGGTATGGACATTTTCTTATGATATGGTATGGAAAGTTGCTTATGCTATATTACAATTTTTTCTTAGCTATCTAATGAAATTGGAAGTAAATTAGAATTAGTTTAGATTTTGAGACAATTAATATAGTTGGAACACGATTCTTCAAGGTGAACAATTGGTCAAATATAATTGGCTGATTATAATCCCTCCTTAGAGTAAATATGTAATCTCACACAACCAATTTAGTTTGATTAGAAATGTCTATGATCTTATATTGGATAAACATTGTAGATATTTGCAAGTCTTGCATAGAATTTTTACAAGTCAAAATATATATATATTGAACCTCCCACAAATCTTCCAATTTTTATCAATTGTTAATGGTTATGTGTGTATTACCACCTCTGCTTTAGATTCCCTCACACTCAACTCTACAACTCTACAATGTGGTCGACATATTCCAAATTCCAAATAGTTACATGCATTTTTAGTAAGACATACCAACCTATGGAAAGATGGAACTACTGATGTAGGCCTAAATGTGTTTAGAATGTATGATTATGATATGATATGGGTAGTTGCTTATGTTATTGATTTTTTTAATTAAAAAAAAGGGAAACATTTATTATGCTATAGACATTTCTATTGGGGTGCCAACCCCAAACATTCATCTCACATATGACAAAAACTTGTAAAGATGGATGGTAGCTTGTAATTTGGTTCATGGTGTTGAGTGGATTGGTGGCAATTGCAACGATATTGATGGACATGATTACCATGTAGATGATTGAGAAATGGATTGAATTTAGGGAAAGGAGTAGAACTACATTGGTCTTTTTGACTTCGCTTTATGATAAGGCTGCTCTCAAGGATTTGACATTGTGCCATAGTTGGGGGAAGGCAATTTTGTTACCTATGGCGGAATCTATAAGGGTGATTTTGCATGTGTGAGTGTGTCATGAGATGAAGGTTGGGAGGTCAAGGTATTTTTCTTAGGGGAGGTTTAGGGGATTTCACTTGTTGTAGATGGTAGAATTTGTGGTGCAGTATTTATTATAGGAATCGACTTCGAGACATGTTGATGCCATATTTATCAACTCAATTTTTTTAGGATTTCAAAAGACAAAATAAGTCCTTGGATTTGCTATGGGTAATGTGTCTATGTGACAGTTTTTGTTATAAAACTCCAACCAATTTGAGTAAAGGCAATGTACATGATGGATACCTCATAGCCATGGTTTCCAAATCGATTGTGTATAAAAAAATGTCCAAACTAATCCTTGAGTGCATTTACATATTGTGTGCATAGCGACTCCTTAATGTGTTTGCTAAAAACCCAAAATTTCAAGCCTCTTTTCAGCAATTTTAATGCATTTTTAGGGAATTATAAGTTGGTATTTTAGGAGCATGTACTGGTGAAGAGTTTGGTGATCAAAATCAATTGCATTTAATAGGTAGGGTTTCTTAGAGATTTTATCATTTACATTTTCGTAAAATCTCTAGAAATGTTGAGAGTTTTGAATTTAAAATCAAAACCTAGGTCTATTTTTTTTTAAATTTAGATTTCTTATGATGCATTTTTCAATTGGGGAGTATGATTTAACTAAAGGCTCTTGAAATGGGTTTTCTTTAAATCACAAAAATAAGCTTGCTTGTGGGTTTGTAATTTTGGTTGGGCAGGGATTTTAATTGGATTTTCATTTTTTTTGGTCTGTAATGTTTTATTTATTTTTAAGTTCATTGTGTTTTTCAGATGTTAACAGGAACTAAATAAAGTTGTAATTAGAAATTAGTATTTGAAACTGTATATAGTTGGAGGAAGATTGTGTTTTTGGGTGTACATACTTTGCTACAATTGCATTGTTTTCAACGTTTCATGTTTGATTCTAAATGGGTTATTTTCGTTTGAGCCTCCTTTTTGAAGATTTTGCTTAGCTCCATTTTGAAAATTGCATTTAAAAAAATAGAATTAATACAAGGGAGGATGCCCTGGGTTGTTTTGTAGGTAATAATGGCCTTTCTAGGAGTTAAATAGTTGGTATGGTTTTAGTTTCTTGCATTGCTTTTCATTTCTTAATTTCTATTTTTAAGTCTTATTTTTGTGTATTGCTAATATAGTTCCCAATCCATTTTTATGAGTTAGTTTTTTAATAAGTTAGGGCATCCTATTTAATGTTGCTTTTGGGGTGTTTACACGTTAAACACTTGATGGTGTGAATCATTTTTTTTGCTTTTAAGATCGTTCCTTTTAAGATTAAAATGGGATAAAGTGGGATGAATATCTATAACACATTGGATAAGTTGAATTTATCTTGCATCTCTCTTTCACATAACTTCCTTATTAGATCTTCATAGAACTTTTTCTCAGTAAATAGAATCTAGGGTTATGGGTTACTTTATTGCTAGGATGGATTAAACTTGGGTCACATTTATTTGATAGGAGTATCAGGATTCCTATAATTGTACCTCCATTTTTTTAACATAACAATCTCAACAAATTTCCTCTTGGGTTATGGGTCTTGTATTTTTAATGAAAGGGATTTGATTATGGGTCACACTCTTATGAGCACCCCACCATTTCCATTACATCAAATCCCATTTGACTTGGTAAAACTTATAGTTGTGTATATGATTAATCCCCTAATCTATTCAGTTGATATGTTTGTGTTTACCGAATCTCTTATATAATACTTCAATAAACTCCTAAAATGCTGTTCAATTAGTATTTATCAAATCAAATAAAATTCTAGTAGTTTAGTAGTTCATTGGTAGAGATTAATGTATCAAGTGAATTTATGTTTTATATAATCACGATTGTTTATTTTCTTCAATCAAGAAATTGGGATGGATAAAGGAGACCATTTTATCCTTAATTACTTCTTCTCTATACTTCATAGAACATCATGAACAAATCCCAATCAACTTAGAAGAAGAATTGGGATTTAGAATTGAGGCTAGGGCACTCTAAGTCAGACAGGGGAAGGGAATTGAACACCATGAAAAAACATTGGGTTAACTAATGTCATTGTTGTTGAAGATGATGATGATGTTATTCATATGTGATCATCTACATTCTCCATTCATCATGAAGTTCAGTCATCATCCTTAATGATTATTATATGTAAGTGTATCTCAATTATGTCTACCACTATTTATTTCAATGTAATTAGTATAATCAGTACTTGATACTACTAAGAAAGATTGAGACATGAAGATTTAAAGCCTTATATGTGGTCAAAGTGATAAATTCAAATTGGTATCTCAGGAATAATATAATTGGCCTTAGTGATTAGTTGTGTATCATATTTGTCTTTATGATTTTGAATTATTTCTAAAAGGTATAATTTTATTTTATTTATTTGACCAGGTTTGAAATGGAGCTCCTTGGTGGTATCTTCAATTTCAACTAGCTATAAGTGAGGAAGATGTAGATATTTGACTTGTAGTTGGAGGTTCATTTATAGACTTTTATATGTTATGGATAATTTTACAAATAAATGCTTGTTGAGGGGGAGGAGGAGGAGGAGGAGGAGGAGGAGGAGGAGGAGGAGGAGGAGAAAGGGAAGAGCCCATGCTTTGCCCATAGGTATAATAGGGAAATGTTGAGTATCTATATAATGGGGATCATCTCACTAGTCAACTCAGTTGAATGCATCGTTGGAAGAGATTTTTTATTGCTACTATCAAACAAGTGTTTTATTTTTGAAGGATCAATGCATCACTCCTCTGCTTTAGATGTGTTTTTTTTTTTTTTTTTTTAATAAGGAAATGTTTTTGATATTTTATTTGTTTTTGAAGGATCATCTTTTGTGATTATTTTCTATTGGTCTATGAGTTTGTCTATTTTTATTTTGTTAATTTTTTTGTTTTCAACGTGGCCAAGCTGACAATTTTCTTTGTGTTTTTTAATTTTGGATTTGTTTTGGCTAGGTTGTTTATTTTTGGTAGGGTTGGTTGTAGGGGAGGTAGAAGAACAAATGAGGGAATGCCAAGGGAGGTGGGAGAATAGAGCTAGACATATTACTACTATTTTTTCCTAGTAATAAAATTATGCCCTCTTTGGTTAACTTATTTCTTGGTCTATTAATCCATGATAATAAATTTGATCATTCTATTGAGATTAATCGTTGTAAAAAAAATCATTTGGGTAATCAAGAAAATAGTATGGGTTTTGTTCTATTGATTTCTATCAAGAATTAATTTAAGAGTTTTATATTTGGGTATCAGTAAAAGATATGGGGTGGGTCTTTCAAAGGGCATGCTCTTCCTAGAAGCTTATTTATCTTGGTGGGGCTGTGGCATCTATGGATTATTAATTGTAAATATGTAGCCAATCTAAAGTCTCAAGTTTCACAAGGTCATGATATGGTATCCCCTGGCTAGACTCAGTGGACATCTTAAGTATTTAGAGATATATATCATAGTTACAAGCTATTTTTTGGGTATGAGCATTAAGTTTTTCTATTGATGGAAGACTAAAGAAGCATGAACGGAATCAAATATCAAGTTGACATTAAAAAATCATTCCTTATTTACATATGATATATATAAAAAAATAATCTTGAACATAATGAC
Source organism: Torreya grandis (assembly GCA_037957365.1). Lineage (NCBI taxonomy): Eukaryota > Viridiplantae > Streptophyta > Pinopsida > Cupressales > Taxaceae > Torreya > Torreya grandis. The sequence continues at coordinate 71,147 of JARHVA010003432.1, forward strand.
ATATAAGGCAGGCATCAAAGCTTCAAAAAAATATTTGCATATGATATCTAACAAAACATTATCAATAGAAAATAAACCCATAGTAAAAAACCCAAACCTAATTGGAAATTGTGATTAGCAATGCTAGTTATGTAGGAAACTACATGTATGTTAAGCAAGGCCATCAATAGAAAGTAGGCCCATAGGAAGAGACCCAACCCCAATTGAGCATTATGATTAACAATGCTATTTATGTTAGTTTATCATCCTTTGAATAGGAACATAGCTATTGCAGGTTTGTTGTTATTGCATTGTGTCTACAATTGTGTAATCTTATTATGATCTACCTGTTGCATATCCTGTCCAATACTAGTTCATCATCTATAGATAAAACATAGAAATTACCAATGCCATTAAGGAGAATCCATCTTTAAATCTATCATCGGTGTGCATATAGGTGAAATTATTAGGGTGAGGGTGAATCCTCCAGCTATTAAGTGTAATATTTGAGCCATTGGCATTGTGGACGTCCTATTACTAATGTAAAATTTCCTCACAACTGAGATCTAACCTGGTCATATTAAATCATCTTGGGTTTTGAGCTTTGAGCCTTGTCAGCTAAAAAAATTATTAGATTAAGAAAATATATCTAAAAATCTATAAAATTTAAGAGTTTGCTACAGTAAAAAAACATAAGAGTATTTTATCCAATGAATTTGGGAAATAGTGCATTGAACTAATAAATCCAAAACCATTAAGACCAATAACAATCTATGTTTTCTAATATAGTGTAATTAAAACAATTAAACATTAAAATAAAATAAAAAAAATAAAAAATAAAAAATAAAAATCAAGTAGACATTATGCCCAAATGAATTAAGTTCCTATATATATTTATTTTACTAGCGATGATGTTTATTATATAATTTAATTTTTTTATATACCTAATCAATCTTAAAAATTTGTCTCTTTCCCATATGCTAGAATATACTCCACAACTATGTTAAATATTTATACTAATTAAAAATATTATATAGACAATTTTTTTATTGATGCAGGGGACATATGATCAGTCAAAACTCACAAAAGAGGTAATATATTTTTTTGTAAGTGTGCATATATTTAAACCAATTTTTATATTTTCTATGTACCACACTAACAACCTTGGATTAAATTTTTATTATTAAATTTGGTTTTTTAGGTAGTTCTTCAAGAAGAATACAACACTACATTATAAAAGGATTTATATGTCTTTAAGATTTTGGTGCCTTCATATGTTGTCTCATTCTTTTATTGAGACTTAATGAAATCAAAATTGGTAGCTTGCAATGTACAATAATGACATTAATAAATTTTAATAAAAATGGAGGGGTTAAAATCCCCTTAGCCTAAAGGAATGACCATTGGCCATGGCTATTCTTGAAGGTTACGGATTCTTCTAACTATTGAAAGGAATGGTCAATGGACCATGGTCATTCCTTAAGGTTGCATTGTGTGGTGTTGTTGTTGTGTTTGTTTTGTTTTTTTTTGGAAGTTTTTTTTTGAGGTTTTTTTTTGAGTTTTTAAAAAAATTATTAATTTTATTTTTTATTAAAAAGATATTTTTTAACATGATAAAATAAGTTAATAAATATTCAATCTTTATAAACAATACATTACAATACTCAATTTTCAAAAAAAATATGCATAATTAACAAAAAAAAATATGCATAATTAACAAAACACTTACCATATAAAAATATTTCTCAACCAATAAATAACTATAAATATTTTGCCACCACAATAATTACACATCTAACTTGTTAAAAGACCCTTCAAGACCCACTTTATATTTTTTTTAAAAAAAAAAAAACCTTTTCACACTATTGGAGACACTTTAACGAAACACAAGCATTTTCCACGTTATCAAGGACACTTGAGTTAAACACAGCTTCAAAACCCACTTTATAAAAAACATAAAATACAAGTATTTTCCACACTATCGAAAACACTTGAGTTAACCACAATCATTTTTTGATGAAGTCAAAAATATTATTAATGATAATAATACTTATTTAAAAATTCAAAAAAAAAAATGTTAACAAATATATTTAATAATATTATTCATTTATAATGATTAATAATATGTATGTGGGAAGTGTGTTGGGTTAAGTAGAAATAGTCGGTCATATGCTAGGTAGGTATAGGTTAGGTAGAATTAGCAAGTCCAAGTAATATGATAGGTAGATATGGTTAGGGGAGGTCATATAAGCTTCCACTTTCACGTGGTTGGCCTTGTTAGTAGAGAATAAAATATTCTCAAAGCTAAGAGAAGCTTGGTGTCTAGTTAAACTCTTTTTAATTTATCAATATGAACTCATAAAAGGTCCTTAATAAAAATTAAAATCACTATAGTAAAGATAGAAATTATATTTTAAAATAATCAAATTTAGATGTTTTTATAAACAATGACTGTAAATTTTTTATTAAAAAATCTAAGCAAAGGAGGGGAAATAAAAAAGAGGGGGAAAGAAAAATGTATGATTATTTGTCTAGTATTTAGAGCTCACCATAATCCCTTTCAATTAATAAGCTAATTAACATTATTAACAATACCATGAGTACCTATAATGAAAATAAATGAATTAAAATTTAACTAAAAATATAAAAAATGTGTAAATATAATAGATATAACTAAGATTCCCTAAATAATATTTCAAAAAATAATGTTTCCAAATCAATTAAGATGAAAAAAAAGGGTTTAAAGGGATATTTTGAATAAATTATTTTTGTATGTTTGTCATATGAAGTGAACATCAAAATATACATCCAACAATGCCAAAAATCATTCCCAAAAGTTTAGATTTGATCATTGAGAGCATTTTCACTTTTTTTTAGGTGTCAAGGGTTCCTCTCTTATAGTTAGATGTCAAGAGCTTATTGGTTATGGTAAAGTGACATAAATCTAAAATAAATTGATGATTACATTTCCCTACCTGTAATCATTGGTTTCCTTACTCTGATTTGCATGCTATGACTCTTATTTGCCTACAAAACTAAATTTACTCCTTGACTTCCATTGGATTTCACATACATGTGACACTTGATGATTTTAAGTAAAATAAAGTAACTTTATGGCTCTGTGTTAATTTTATGGATAATATAATTATCTTTTTATTTTTTAGGGCCCTAAGGGTTGGGAAGTGTAATATAAAAATAGTGAAACACTTGTTCCTATTCTAAAAGTGTTCCACAACAAATACTAGGTTAAGACAATGATAAATGCTAAAATAATTGTTTGAACCCTTTTGAATGTTTAAAATTAATCAATGGAGCGTTATGAATGTTTGGTGTACTTATTGATATTTCTTATATATAAAACTAACTACAAACCTTATGTATTTAAATATAACTAAATTCAAATTAGAACCCTATTAGCATACAAACTAAGATCAAATAATTATAAGAAAAAAATATGAGACATACAAGAAGAATGTCCCATAAAAATAGTAATCTTGAGATTTGGGACCATACAAATAGTTATCGATACTTACATAAATGTATATTCAAAGTGAATAACAAGTGGTGCAAAATTGACATTTTATAAAATTTAATTGGTAATAAAAAATTATAACCTTATCTAATGAATGTTACTTCTGTCACCAAATATTACACCCTAGAGTTAGTTGTTCAAGCCTAATCTAAGATCTGTGCAACATAGGATTACCTTTAGGCATCTGGGTTGCCTATAATAGAGGTAAACTTCTAGGTAAAAGGGATACCTCCCTTGATTAGTCTCTTAAGTTCACACACTACAATAGATCAATAATTTAGGAGTAAAAATGGAAGAAGGTAATATAAAGTAAACCTATATTAGTGAGGTGATACACCAAAATATCAGTCCACAAGCACACATGCATATATACTAAGAATGAAAACTGTAAAAAATAACCTCAACTCTACAGCCTTTTAGCATTAGTATTTCTTATACAGGTAGATTGTTATGCACATCAAGAGGTGAGTGAAAAGGTTAGATAATAGACTTTAATAGTTCCTCTCACACTTCAAGATACACTCAACAAACATATACACTTTATAATACCTGTTAGAAGTGATATCCTTACACAAAACATGCAAAGGGTAGTATGGAAACAAGTAGAGCATGTTCATTTCTTTAAAACCACATACACCACTTAAAACACATAGGAAAGAGATGATAGAGCTCAAATCAACTTTAGATGTCTTAATAAAATGACAAAATAGGGTGCCAAACTAGAAAGGCTTCACCATATTAGGTGTGTACTTTTTACAAATGCCAAAATGGCATGCATTTAGAGAGCAAAGGAGAAAATAGAGGAGAAGAGAAGTGGAAGGATCACAAAGCCTGGTGTCTAACCATAGAAAATAGTTAAAAAGTAAGTAAATGAGATAAAAAGGAGATCAAGAAGTCCTCTTAGATAGGTGTCCATCACAAACATGACATCTTCCTTTAATCTAATGTAGAAACTCTTCATCTTCTTGTTTGAAACTATCTTGATGATAAAGACTTCCATTAACTACTTAAAACTACCATAAGGAATTTTGAAATATTGGAACTATCATGAAAAGGTGGAATATTGATGGTAATAGTCCTCATATTCCTCCGTAGCTAATGGTCTCTTTTTTGACACTTGTGTTCACTCACTAGCAGTCACTCATTAGTCTTCCTTAGCTTGTATTCACACTTGTCATCTAAGTGACCTAGAGTTTCTCATGTAGACTAATTGAGGAGGTGTTAGGACACTTTTTAAAGACATATTTATCCTCTAGTATATCAAATAGACCTTTATGAAACTCAAAACTTCCTTCTCACTTCCACTCTTGGATAGCTACCCTGCCTACTCACTATCTCACTTAGATTGCCTGCAATGAATGGATTGGTAAAAAGATTTTAATGCACAATTGGAGTGAGAAATGGATATGTTAGGTTGAAACAAGTTTACACAAACCTAATTCAATTATTCTCACCCAAGGATTCTCCTTTGAACCTGTAGAACCAATCAAAACCTGTAAAAAATTTCATGCTAGTTCCGTCCATACATAATATAGTATAGATCAAATGAGTATCAAAAATCCTATGAGAGCCCTAAACATGTTTAGATCACTTACCTAATCATTTGACCACCTCTAGATTCAAAAGTATTCATGTCTTCACCATTGGGTTAGAATGAGGATTTTGAGAGGTTTTTAATTAACTTAGATTGTTAAGGAGTGTTCATTAAACCCTAATGTTCAAACTCCAATTAAATCTTACTGAGAACAAGCTAGGGACCCGTTGACCAAATTTGACCCTACAGGTCAAATTGGGACCCCCATAGGAAAAAAATCATATTTATAGTTTTTTTGTAGGTCTAATTTTATGTCATTAGGTGTATTATAGGTTAATTGATGTCATTTAATTTTGTATTAGCCATGTTCCTTAGTCATTTTAATCCTTTTAGTCCTAGAGTCATTTTGAGTTCAAGAAGGGGTATTTAATATGTTTTACAGCCTCTTAGGGAGATTTTAAGGTTTCAAGGGATGATGTCATGCCCCATGTGTCCTATTATGTATTAAGTAACTATTACTAACTGAAAAGTGGTAGGTTATTTAGAAAAAGAAGTAGTTTTCTTAAAAACTTGAGCATTTAATGAGGTGTACATAATTTTAAGGCCTCCTAAATTTGTGGATATTTTAGGAGTGTCCCTTGGTATTTTACACACTTTTTCAAGTGATCATTTTGATCAAAAACTTCAAAAAATGAAGAAAACCATTGATCTCTCTTTCCATTAGGCTTGGCAAGCAAAAATAGTCTTCAGGTTTGTACTTAGTATGGTTAGCAATGGAGGTTTCAAGAAAAATGCTCTTGGAAGTGTATTATAAACTCAATTAGACTCTATTTGATGTTTTTTTATAGAGGAATGGTTGTTTGAGCTTTATGAACTATCCCTAAGAAGTTGACCTTTCCAATTTGCTTACTAATCTGTGCACCCCATAGGTTTTTCTCTTGTTTGGATGATTATGTATAATATAGATACTAATGTTTCTTTTAGATGATTTTGAATTCATCCTCAAATTATCCCCATGCATTTTTTAGTTTCTCAAGGTGTTTGGATATGCAAATCATCCCATGTTTCAAGAGGATACACCATTTTATGTTATAGGTAGTTTTTCACCATGTTCAAGATCTTTAGGTTTTGATCATGGTTATAGAGGGTTTCGATAGTTTCATTATAATTTTTTAAATTTCCTCTCAATCCATTGACCTTTCAAATTCATTCTCCAAATCAATCTTCATAGTTGTAGTCATATGCAAGAAACACAGTTAGGAAGCCATGAAGGTACATTGTAGTTAGATTTATAGAGGGGTATCACATTGGAAATGTGGTTTTAAAGCTTCATTTAAGATATGAAAACATCCTAGTTTTCCATTCCAACATCATGATAAATAGATCAAGTGACTATGAAAGCACATTCCTTGAATGCATGCACCATTTCACTGTCTACCTGCATACGTTTCAAAGTGCATTTACAAGTGTTCAAAAAGGGAATCCAAATTGAAAAGAAGGTATTTAAATTTATTTCAGAAGATTTTAAATATGAATAATACATTTGGTTATATCAATATAATCCTAGAACTCATGGGGTTTAGAAAACATGCACTTTGTCTGCAATATCACACTTGATGCCTGTATAGGAAAAGGCCACCTACAGGTGATCCCAGTCAGAGAGATGAAGAGTTTGTTTTTAGGAATGAAAACAAGTGAGGGGATAATTCTTGAATTCTTAACATGTTGATTTATCACCTCAAAATTGTTTGAGGTGTCAAAAGGAAGTGTGAATGTGTAAATCATTTTAGAGGAGGCAAGGACTAGATTCAAGGACTTTTTCCTTAAAATGAAAAAAATAGAAAACCTGAGCCCTTTACTAAGGTTGTATAACAAAGCTAAAAAATATCCTAATGCATATTAATAACCAAACCTTGCATCCTTCATATAATACAAGAACTTTACAAGATATGGAGGGTGGATGACTTAAGCAAGCTAGTTTTAAACAGGCTCTAACATGACATCTGTTCACTAAAGCTCATTAGTGAAATCTATAGGTTTTGAACTCAAATTATACTCCTCACCACATGGTTTTAATACTAATCCATGCCACTATATTTTTAAGTTATTAGGTAGTTGTAAATAACTTTTATGATCTAATGATAATCTAAGTAGGTTGGAATACTTAGTTTTGGGTCTTATGCTCACCTAAAGGTTTTCTTTTGCCCAAGAGGTTGACCTACAACAAGCTTTAGCTCTTGCCACATTCATGAAGTGGACCTAAGAATTGAAGATATCAACTTGGGATAATGGTGAAAGTGACATACATGATCTAAATATCATCAATAAGAGTTTAATGGTGATGTTCTAATATCCAACAAGCACCTACAGGTATCTTAAACCTTGAAACATACACCTATAGTTGACTGATGTGACAGTGAACCTAATCAAGATGATTTAAAGGTATGAACATGAGTTCTAAGGTTTACATATTTCTTGGTGTGAACATGAAAACCATTGAAAATATCTTCAATGTTACACCTAGGTTCTAAATATGCAAAAACACCTACAGGGCCCTCCCCCACAGTCAACTATAGTTGACTATGATGGACAAAGAGTAGAAGGTTTGAGCCTTTTGAAGTGTATATAGCTCAAACAAAGTAAAAAATGGGTAAAAATCATGTTATAAGATAATGGAAGGTTCAATAAGAGTCTTTAAGCATTGATTTGAGCCTGAAACATACAAGCATGCACCTATAGGTTTCCTTCCAAGGCAGAACATATTCCAAGAGTTCATATAGTTTGGACTAGGAAAGGATAAGGAGCATATGGAGGATTGGAGTGATGAGAGAGAATTATAACACCTTCATTATGGTAAAAATATTTTCATGGAGCTTTCATGATAAACTTAGAACAAATAGATGGGCTCCAATAATGCATTACATAGTATATTCCCCAAACCTTATATATAGGCTACCTTTTAGGAGTGTGTCTTGGGTTTTTAAAAATTATAAGGTAAAAGGATAAATTTTGGTCTAGATAGTCTTTAAGACCTTATGAATCCTCTAAAACTTTCATTTTGTTTGATAAAATAAGGGAAGTACCCTCTATTCTGTCTCAGACAGAGGGTACTTCCCCTTAAGAATAAACTAACAGGTTTGGAAAGAAAGTGATGAATGATGTACTAGGTGATGTTTCAACCTTTAAAGGTAGTGTATGAAGTTGGATATAATCTATAAAAACATGAGAGAACAAGATTTCAAGGGAGAAACTGAACAAGATGGCCTAGACTCTAAAAGGAGAGTCACTATTAATTCCACATTGATATGATCATTATATCCTATTGAAACATGTTTATAGGTCACTACATAGATGTATGATCCATTGGGATGTATTGGAAGCACAAAGAAAACCACTTTTGGGCTCAAGACAACACTAGGCCTATAGGAAAAGATAAAAGGAGCTCAATAGAATAACTTTAAGTACTTTTATCTCCCTTTGTGATTTGAATGGGATAAAATAAATTTTTATACTTTATAAAGGTCCTAATCAACTATTTTGTGGCATTAAGTTGATATTTGAACATGAAATCTTTATGAACAAAGCTTACGAGGTCAAATTGTCCAAAACCCTTGATAAACCCTTGTTAGTGACCCAATTGGAGAAATTAGGTTGGAAAGATGATATAATGGAATAGTATTCCAAAAATTATTATTTGAGGATATATAATACTCTCTCAGTCTAATTTTCGTCAGGATTAGTTGTACAAAATTGTATGGATGGAGTGCAAAATAAGATTTTCTTGACATTTTTTTGTATTGTGTAGGTTATAGGAGGATTCAAGAGATTAAAATAAAATAAGAGGGAATATTAGGACTTAAAATAACTCCCCATTTCAATTTAATGACTTTTTATAACTTCTAATTGCCTCAACTAGTTGCTTCATCTTAGCCAGTCAAAGCTGGCATAGTGACCAAGCTAGTGAGAAGGGTGGAAAACTTCAAGTGAGCTCATTTTAATGTGTGCCTGATGCCTCTAAGGCCATGGAGGGTATTTTAAAGTTTAATACACTCTACACATGTATTTTAATGGTGAATAGAAGCCAAATTTGTGTCCAAGTGTTCAAGGTGTGGGAAAGAGGAGTTTTTTTAGACTGCAGATGGTGATAGCTCATTTTGGGGAGATTTTATATGAGAAAGACTAAAAATAATACATGGAGAGGAATGTTTTAAATCCTTACATATAATTCTAATCATCATAATATCCCTAATCTAATTTTAGATGTTCAAATAGGTCCAAATCATGAAGGTAGTTCTCTGAACCAAAATGATAAATTTCATGACACTTTTCATGAGTTTCATGCCTTGTATGGCCACTTGTCTCTTTTTAAATTACATTTTTCATCCCACATCCTATTATAATTCACAATTAAATCCTTTTCTCAGCTTGACAGGTTTCCTTGTGACCCTTGGACTTCTCTCTTCTCCTCTCTCTCTCAAGTTCTATAAGAACTAGCCATTTTGGCCATTGTAACTTATGCTCCACCTGAGTATGGAAAACCCCTGCTCATTTTCATACCATTTGATAAATAATACTAATTATTTTTACCTCTTCATGACTATTCATAGTGTGTTTTAATTGGATGATTGATCTTGCTTAGCGATAACTATGATTTTCTTAGCATGTTGTCTCATTATTTCATCTTATTTACAGTTGGAAAGATTCTTCTTATAGGGCATATGAAGTGTTCTAGCAAGTTTCAAGGTTTATTGAGTTAGTATATTCACTAGTGTCATTCAAGCCCTCTTGTCTAGTCCTCCTAGCCTAAAAATTCATCCATAACCTCATAATGTAGCATTGATGTGAGAAGATGTAGATTGGAGAAGTTTATGTTTGGTTAGTCTCTTGGTTTCAAGTGTAACATGAAACTATTTGGGAGTCATCAAATTATTTGGTGTATCACCTCCCTTAACATAGTTTTATTTCAATTTTATCTCTCCCTTTTTACCCACCAAAGTTTAGGTGTAATAGTGATTCAAAGTGGTACATCAAGAGAGCTAACCCTATCTAGAGATTCACCTCATCCTTAGGCTACCTAAAATCTTAGAGGTGTTTCAATTGTGCCACTTGGATGAGGATATATGATACATTTCCTCAAATGATGGAAATCCAAGTGACAATATGACACTCTTAAAAAATTCCTAACTCCTTGGAGTCTCAAGCATAGTGTCCATACTACTGTGAACAAAAGAATGTGACCTTCGAGCTTAAAAGTGCATTCTAAGTTAGCCTGAGAAGGAAATAGATATAGATGATAAAATTGAGGTTTTTATATACAAAAAAATGGCTCCTACCATCCTTGTAATTTCCCTTTAAAGCCCCCAAATTTTTTGGATAGGTCCATGAAGTCATCTAGATGAGTTTGAGGTCATGAGGGCTTTGGCCTAGTCTGTGCTTGACTACATATTTGACTACTTGGAAGTCTCTAATGGATGAAAAGGTATATAAAATCCTTATTAACCTTTAAAAAACCCCTTTACAACATCTTAACATGCTTCCAAGACTCTGCCTTTCATTCTTTTACCCTTCATGTCATAAAATTGTAGATTGTGTTTGAATAGTGTGCCTTGTATTTGAGACACAATAGAGGGCACATCCCATATTATCCTAACTAAAATGAGGTTACATATCATTTAATTATGTCATAAATACCATATTCACAAATTTTCAATACTTGATAGTGTTTTTAACAATCCCAACACCTCAAATCCTCAAGCTACTTATTAGCGGGAGTGACTATGTGTAGGGTCTAGATAGGCTAAGTGTAGGATTTAAACCCTATTAATTTATTTATAAGAATCACATAAAATGTTATTTAATCAACCTTAAATATTTATTCAATATTATTTCCCAACCTATATCTTTTCCAACTTCACTAAACCTGCATCTTTCATGAGCTAAGACATAGTCTACAGACTGCTTTGATGGTGTCACCTGTAGGTGGTAACTAGGGAGGTCAATGGACTCATGTAGGTGACTATAAATATTTTGAGCATTATTTTTACTTTAAATTTATTCCTTTTTAGGTAAATATGACACATTCACATATGAATTATTCATTTCTCCTTGATAGTCAAGTTTTCATCTTCCTTTAGCCCATATTAGTCTATAGCATATGTCAACTATAGGTACAAATTAAGTAGGAGTCAAAAAGCACCTGTAGGTGCCTATTCATGACTTAGTAATATGTTTAAAATTATTATTTATGATTCCAATAATTCATTATCATAATTTAATGCACTCCTCTTATGCCTATAAACTAGGTTCTCCTCTCTCACTTCCAATGTGCATATGCCATTACAAGCTACAGGCTTCTTTGAAGTCAGAAACACTATGTTTCACTGAATACCTATAGTGAAAAATTTTATAACTTGGGATTCACTCAATTTTGATTTCCTCTTGATCTAACCACTTCTCCTCATTCTAGGAAGTGACTTCTAGGTGCATGCTACTAGAATAAAATAGTTAGACTTACTCCAACCTCAAGAAACTTCATCAATAGAGCTTAAAGTCTGATGCAAGATCCCTTACTCAAATATATTAAGGTAAATGTTCCCTTTGAGAAACCATCTCAACTTTTCACCTACATACATTGTTTTATGGATCATATAACCATTCTATGAACCTTGATTAACTTGGGAAACACATCCAAGTTTTGAGATGCAAAATCACTTGTGCCTTGGGTGTTGAATGACCTTCCTTATTTCATACATGATTGCATATGACTATGTATAATGTGAGGTCGTATCACTCTCTTCATATGGTCTTGAGAAACTTACTTCAAACAACCTCCTAATCCCTAAATTCTAAGTTACCATGGGGGAAAAGACTTTCCATGTTTTAGGAAGAGAGACATGGGGAGAGGGGGGGGGGGGGGGGGGGGGGGAGAAGTGGGGTGGGAGGCGGGGGGTGTGTGGAACTATCTTTAATATGAAGTCACTACAAAAAGATACCTTTACAACTATGGAAGCATATCTTGTAGAACACCATATCTACTTCCACCATAATGACATGTTCTTTCCCAACTTACACATGTAAACCAACTTGAATAAAGAATTTGAATGATCATGCTCATCCAAAACACATAAAACACTTAGATTCATCAAATCAATGCAATAGAGGTGAAAACCTTGCATGAGAGAGTGATTGAGAAGGTAAACTAGTTTTATCCATTTCTGGAGTTGTCAAGGCAAAATAAACGTGGAAGTGAGTTGTGGGGAAATGAAAGGTCACTCTTGAAGCTACCACACATGTCATAGATGTTTTACAATTTTTACAAATTCAAAAACTCCTTTTTTTAAGTACCTACTTTTTTTTAATGTGGAACCTATAATTATTAGTTGTAGAATAGTAATTTGATTCTCACATGACACATAGAACGTTGATAAACACTTTGACACACTTGTGTTAGGAAGTAAACCATACCAATTCAATAAATGACCCAAAAGTGGGATAAGATGACATAAAATGACACTAAGGGTAAATAATAAACATGGCCAATGCTAAAAACACACTGAATGACCTCATTAATACCATTAGCCACATTTTACTCCCTAGGCGACCCCTATATAAATTTTGACTATATAGGGGGTTGACCTAATTTGAATTGTGGTTAAATTAGTCAACATTTTTGGTGATTTCTTAGGGATGGCAAGCCAGCTATGTCAAAGAACGGTAGCCTCCTCCTATAAATTGGGATATGGAGTCACCTATACACTGATTGGACATTGAATTTCCATTTAAATCAAGCCAAACAATATAAAAAAAGCATACAAGACTACAAACTAAGTAAACACACCTGTGTTCTCAAGAACACTTATGGAAGACACACGTCAAACTCTATCCTACTAACTTAAACAAAATCTAACATGGATGAATCTCTTCCTCCTAGATCAAATGGGAAGCTTGTAACATTTCTTGGTCCATGAAATGAATGAGTGAATGACATACTACCTTTTGAACCTTGGCATTGATGCCTCCATCTCCTTCATGTTATTTTCCAATCTCCTTGGCATGATCCTCAATACAATCAAGGTAGCTACAAATGGATCACCTATGGATGTGAACTCCTCTTGCACTTCAACAACCTCACCCTTCTCATGGGGTTCCTTATCTACAATCTTCAATGGTGATTCAACAAAACATACCTCCTTGACTTCCATGGCACATTGAGAATGATTAGATTATTCACCAGCTAAAAGCTCCTCAAGATCATCAACGAGCTTTGTATAGTCAACCCAATCTTGGGCTTTGTCCTCCATGGAGACCTTTTGATCTATATTATAATTTACTTAACATTAAACTTGGAAAAGTTCTTCAAGCTCTTAGAAAAGCCTCATATGTTATTGTCAATCATCCTTGCTCTCTTTTTCTTTGAGAGCCACCACCTCTTCACCTTTATTTTCTTGGTATTTGAGAACGTGATAAACCTCAAATATAACTACAACTTCAACAAGTTTGGATTTCATAAGTTCATATTTTGAGAATACACCACCAAGAGGTAAGGCAACTTCAAGAGTGTCTTGAATAGAAATAAACTCCTTATCATCTACAAGTTCGTTAATTGCCACTTCAACAAAATTGATACCTTGGAAGTTATCATGTTGTAATTTAAAGGAAAAAACATTTTCAATAACATTTTCAACTTGGATAGTAGGAGGTATAGGGTCTTGCTCCTTTTAATGGACATCAACTAACTTATCAAATATAGAGTCCTTCTCAAATACCTCTTATTTCATATCGTGACTACACTCTTTGTAGACAACTGTAACATGACCTTTAAAATCTTCTCCTTCACTCAAGAAGATTGAATTTAATTATATTTCACCAAAGGGAGACCCTGTGGTGATCTCTTCTTCATAGTCACTTGAAGCATCTTCTTAGTCAACTACAAAATGAGCTTGTTCATTTTCACTTGCCTCCCATAATATGAGTTCTCCTTCAAGAAGGGATGAGGTGGGAGGGTGATGGATAGGCTCATGGGTTGGAGAGGGGGTATGAGGTGTGATGGAGGGTTCATAAATGGGTTTGGGAAAGAAGGCTTATTAAATGAACTCATCAAGGAATGCCAATTTGGGTTGGTCAATAGGAAGGATACCTTATTTAGCAAAAGCTTCACTTTGCTCATAGATTTCTTGAGACTTTTCAACAACTACAGTCTCATTTTTAAACCCTTATTTTTCCCACATTATTAGTCTATATATTGATCATTAGACACAACTTATTTCTAAGTACATCTACTCATTGATATTATATTGGTTTTCCTTTTCAACTTAATTCCATACATCCATCAACTTTTGAATAAAACCCATCAACCACTCCATGAGATAGTTAGGGACCACATCCCATGTTCTCATCTCTTCTTCATTGTTAATCAGACTTGGCATGAGTACCAATAGGGATTTGATGTGAAATAGGATTGAAGTAGGAGAAGGATGGTAATATTGGGGATTTTGATTATATTCAATTTATTGAACTAGTAATTCATATTTTGCTTTAAAATATCTTGTTGTCCAATCAATAGGATTATCTAATTCTTCATGATAAAACTAATAAAAATCATCTTGAGGTTGATATGAATCATGATAAGGATGGTAGGAGTCATATTGGAGTTGATAGGAAGGCACTTCTTGACACTCTTCTTGACAACCTTCCTAATAGGCTTCTTCATAGGGTTGTTCAACAATATGACGTTAATATGGAGAAGGAAAAAGATGGTTATGGGGCTACCATGGCACATAGGACTTAGAGTAGCATTGATAGGGATGTTGAGGGGTATAACATAGGTCATAATAAGGTTGATAAGTAGGTGCATAGTAGGGATTACCATCATAGCCATCCATATCAATTTCATGAGTCAAGTAAAAAATAAGACTTGATCAAAATTTTCAACAATAGATACTTGGACTACTTACAACATGAAGACTTCACTTATATTCATCATTGATACTTGATTAAATGCTTCTAAAATATTATAAGAGGAAATACACACTGACAATAATCCCACTCTCTTAGACTTTGGTCCTACTAGGCATGCTAGACCTATTGTCACCAAATATTTCACCCTAGAGTTGGTTGTTTAAGCCTAATCTATAATATTTGGGCAACATGGTATTACCTCTAGGCATGTGGGTTGCCTATAATAGAGTTAAACTTATACATTAAAGGGATAGCTCCATTGATTAGTCTCTTAAGTTTACACACTACACTAGATAAATCACTTGGTGGTGAAAAGGGAAGAAGGTAATAGAAATTATTCCTATACTAGTGAGGTGATACACCAAAATATCAGTCCACAAGCACACATGCATATACATTATGAATAAAAACTTTCAAAACCAACCTCAACTCTATCAATTTTTAGAATTAGTATTTATTATAGAGGCAAATTGCTATGCACATCTAGAGGTGGGTGAAAATAAGGCTAGATAATAGACTCTACTACTCCCACTCACACTTAAAGATACACTCAAAAAATATATACACTTTTTATAAGACCTATTAGAAGTGATATTCTTACACAAAACATAGAAAGGGAAGTATGGAAGCAAGGAGAGCATGTTCAAACTTACAACCCACATAAACCAATTAACAAACTTAGTCAAGAGATGGTATAGATCAATACAACTTCATATATATTATTCAAAGGACAAAACAAGGTGCCAAACTAGTAGGGCTTCTCCATACTAGGTGTGTACTTCTTATAAATGCCAAAATGGCATGCATATATAGATCAAACTAGAAGAGAGAGGAGAAAAAATGTGTAAGGGTCACAAATCAAGGTGTCTAACCATAAAAATAATTTAAAAAGAAATTTAATGAGGTGGAAAAGAGGTCAGGAAGTCCTCTTAGACAAGTGTCCATCACAAACATGACATCTTCCTTCAATAAAGCATAGAAACTCTTCGTCTTCTTATTTGAAATAGTGTTGATGATGAAGAATTCCATTGACTACTTGAAACTACCATAGGTGTTTTAGACACATTTCATGAAAAGGTGGAATCTTGATGGTAACAATCCTCATATGCCTCCTTAGCTAATGGTCTCTTTCTTGACACTTGTGCTCACACACTAGCATTCACTCATTAGTTTTCCTCAGCTTGTCTTCACACTTGTCATCTAAGTGATCTATATTTTATCACGTATATGTATTTAATATGTGTTATGACCCTTTTTGAAGATATATGTGTCCTCTATTCTATCTAATATACCTTCATGAAACTCAAAATTTCCTCATTTCCACTCTTGGACAGCCACCCTACCTACTCATTATCTCACTCAGACTACCTGCAATGAATGGACTAGAAAAAATATTTTCATGAATAATTGGAGTTATAAATGGATGTAGGAGGTTGGATCAATTTTTTGTAGACCTCATTCAGTGATTCTCACCCAAGGATTCTCCTCTATGCCTATAGAACTAGTCAAAACTTATAGACAACCTCATATTTGGTATGTCTGTATAGAATATAGTATGGATCAAATGAGTATCAAGGAGCCTCTGAAAGTACTAAATATTTTTATGTCACTTTTCTAAGCATTTTATAACTTGTAGATTCAAAATTATTCATGTCTTCACCATTGGGTCAGAATGAGGGTTTTGAGAGGGATTTAAGTATCTTCAACTGTTAAATATTGATCATAAAATCTTGACATTGAAACTCTAAAAAAATCTTATTGAGATAAATCTATGGAACCTATTAAATAATTCCTAACTCCTTAGAGTCTCATGCACATTTTTTGTAATGGTGTGAACAAAAGAAAGTGAGCCTCAAGCTCAAAAGTGCATTTTGAGTAGGCCTAAAAAGGAAATAGGCTTGAATGAACAACCTAGGGTTGTTATCTAAAAAACCGTGGCTCCTAATATCCTTTTACATTCCATATAAAATCCTCAAATGTTTTGGATAGGTCCATGAAGTCATCTAGATGAGTTTGAGGTCATGAGGGTTTAGGCCTAATCTATGTTTGACTGCATATTTGACTACCTAGAAGTATCTAATGGCTACAAAGATCTATAAAATCATTATTCATCTTCAAAATATCCCTTTAAAACATCCTAACATGGTTCCAAGACT
Source organism: Torreya grandis (assembly GCA_037957365.1). Lineage (NCBI taxonomy): Eukaryota > Viridiplantae > Streptophyta > Pinopsida > Cupressales > Taxaceae > Torreya > Torreya grandis. The sequence continues at coordinate 88,305 of JARHVA010003432.1, forward strand.
TTTAATTTCATTCCTTTACCCTTCATGTCACAAAATTGTAGACTATGTTTGAATGGAGTGCCCTCTAGTTGAGATAGAACAAAGGGCACTTCCCCTATTCTCCTAATTCAAATGAGGATACAAATCATTTAATAAGGTAATAAATACCCTCTTCACAAATTTTTCAATTCTTTTTAGTGCTTCTAATAGTCCCAATACCTCAAATCCTTAAACTTGCTACTAGTGGCAATGAATGTGTGCAAGGTCTAGATAGGCTAAGTGTAGGATTGGAACCTCGTTCCTTTATTTATAAACATCACATAAATTTTAATTTCATAAACCTTAAATATGTATTAAATATGATTTCCCAACCTATATCTTTTCCAAATTCACTAAACCTACATCTTTCATGAGTTAGGAAATAGTTTGCAGATTGCTCTGATGGTGTCACATGTAGATGGAAACTAGCGAGGTCAATGGGCTCATGTAGGTGCTTATCAATATTTTGAGCCTTAGTTTTTCATTCACTTGACTCCCTTTTATTTTAATAGGACACCTTAACCTATGAATGTATTCATTTCTTCTTGATAGCCAAGTTTGCATCTTCCTTTAGCACATACTTGTCTATAGTGTATGCCAACTATAGGAATACATTAAGTAGGAATCAAAAGGCTCTTTTAGGTTCCTATTCATGACTTAGTAATGTGTTTACACTTCTATTTAATTTTTAATCCAATGAGGCAATCTCATATTTTAATGAACTCCTCTTGTGCCTACAAATTAGGTTCCCCTCTCTCACTTCCAATGTGCATATGCCATTAGAAGCTACAAGCTTCTTTGAGCTTAGAAACACTATGTTTCACTAAATACCTATAGTGAATAGTTTTATAACTTGGGAGTCACCCATTCTCCTTTCCTCTTGGTCTAACTACTTCTCTTCATGTTAAGAAATCATTTCTAGGCTTAGGCTACTAGCATGAAACAATTATACTTACTCTAACCTCAAGAAATTTCATCAACAAAGCTTAAAGTCTAATGCAAGATCACTTACTTAAAGATATTAAGGTAAATGTTCCCTTTGAGCAACTCTCTCAACTTTTCACCTACATACATTGTTTTGGGGATACTATAACCAGTATATGAACCTTAATTAACTTGGGAAACACATCCAAGTCTTGAGATGTAAAATCATTTGTCTCTTAGGTGTTGAATGACCTTCCTTGTTCTGTACATGACTACATATGACTGTGTATACTAGGAAGTATGTTGAATATTTGCCTATGGTCTTGAGAAACTTACTTCAAATGACCTCCTAGTCCTTCAATGTCGAGCTACCATGGTGGAAAAGACTTTCCATGTTTTAGGAAGAGAGACATAGAGGGGTACTACCTCTGATATGAAGTCATTACACAAAGACAACTCTACAACTATGGAAACATATATTGCAACCCACTATATGTACTTATAATATAAGGAGATGTTCTTTCCCAAATTACAAATTAATCAACTTGAAGACAACATGAGAATAAAGATCATGCTAAGCCTAAATACACACAATTCTTAAAATCATCAAATCAATGCAACAGAGGATAAAACATTGCATGAGAGAGCGATGCAAAAGGTAAACTAGTTTTCTCTATTTTTGGAGTTATCAAGGAAAATTGAATATGGAAGTGAGTTATGGGGAGCTGAAAGGTCACTCTTGAAGCTGCCACATGTGTCAGAGATGTTGTACAGTTCGTATAAGTTCAAAAACTCCTTTTTGTAGTTATCTACTTATTTTCAATGTGGAGCCTATAATTGTTAGTTTAGAACAATACTCTAAGTCTCATATGACACATAGAATGTTGAAAAACACTTTGACACACTTGTTTTAGGAAGGAAACTATACCAATTTAATAAATCACCTGAAAGTGGAATAAGATGACATAAAATGACACTCAATGTAAATAAAAAACATGACCAAGTCTAAAAACACATTAAGTGACCTCATTAAGATTATCAGGCACATTTTACATGCTAGGGGATCCCTATATAATGTTTGACTATATAGGGGGTTGACCTAATTTGACTTGCGGTCAAATTAGTCAATAGCTACCACCTATGGATCCATGACAACCACCTCCCAATTGTCATGGGGAGTTGTAAAATATTGTTGAGGTTCAGTTTGATGCACACAACATGGAATAATATAAGAAGTAAACAAGGTAGAAACACTAACATTTTGAACCATTACTGGAAATTGAGGTCATCCTCCTTGGTCTGCGTGATTATCTAGAGCTTCGATAACTATTCCAAACATTTACTAACTTTTTGAAAACTTTATATGCATTGACATAAATTTCATACAAATGTCACTAGCTAGTGTTTCACTTGTGAATATTGTGACACACACATAAAATAATGTTTAAGCTTAAAAACACATGTAAACACCTTTTTTCAATTTTCTAGTGATCTTAAATTTCAACTCCAATCTCCAACCATCCTTTTTGGAGATAAAAATAAATATGTCATGCAATTTTCTTTTACGAGAAAAGGAATCCACTAAAATTTAAATATTAACCTTATAAATTGTATTATGATTATTTTATAATTATCCAATTTTTGTAGTACTTTTTACTAATTATATGTTGTCTTGTATTTAAAAAATAATCTTCAAGCATATAACATAACTATCCAATCAATAGTTAAGGCGATAAATCAATTCCATTACTAGTTTTTTATTGATGGATCCTCAAATTTCCAGTTTGTTGCACTTTTTTAAATCCACAATTGCATACCCACTCATGTTTGAAATGGAACCAATCATATTCAAAAATTTAATAGCTTCATATTATAATCATAGTTGTTTAATCAATATTACTCGACAGTTACCCATTAAACCACTATAACTAGCTGAAAATATGTGAAAACACTTTTGTAATATACATACCTACTAACAATTTAGCTTGAATATGCTCTCAACTATTTTCAAAACATATTAATTCATTTAAACACATAACCCAAGTAATACAAGTGCACCATGACCCTCATTGTTTATAGACAAACTTTTTCGTGTTATTTTTTTCTTAATTTATCAAGATCATAATATTTTGAGATTTCAGTTTTTTATTTTCAATAATTAAAATGCTTTTTAATGTCCTCATGAAAACCTATAAAAATGGACCATTACTATAAAACCAAAAATAGGCTTAAAGCTGCTTTTTGATATAAAACCTTTTGGAAAAAAAGAAAAATTTACCATTATTTATAATTTTTAAAGCTAAAAAAAGGGCGGGGGGCGGGCGAGGACATCACTGATTAAAGCAAATTATATCGTTATGATTTTGTCCGTAGCAATGGATATAAATACACAACAGATTCGGCGCTACACTTCCCAGAATGCTACTTAGTAGTTGATTTATTTACTGTGTAGCAGATTCGACGCTACAAAGGATTGACACAGCAGGACAGACAGCCTGTGGCACCTTTAAGGACAGACAGTATAAATAAGTGGTTTTGATCACGTTGTATTTTGGTAGTTAGGACTGAGCAGTGAAGGTACGTTAGAAGGCTCTGAAAGGATGGGCTTCAGGTCCCCAAAATTTGAAATAATTGCTAATGACTGGGAAATATATAACTCGGTAAAGCCCTGGATGTTTAGCATACAGACGGCTTTGGCACAAAACGAGATGATAGTAGTATACAGGGTTGCAGCAACCACTAGCAGGTGCCTCAGCTTACTATATACCTGCAATGAGACTAAAAATGTAAGGACAGAGAGTGGATATAAACAAACTGATTTTATTGAAGTTCGCCTGTTGCCCATATAAATCAATGAATCGTCAGAAAGCATAGCTAATCTAGAAAGTTAAAAACCTTAATTAAACTTTAATCACCTTTATATACAAGCTTGCAGTAGCCACTAGAAGTATCATCTGATTATGCCTATGCATTTGATATACCTGAAATGATTCAAACCGATTGTATTGAAGTTCGCTTGTTGCATAGATAACTCAATAGAATGTGAGAAAGTTCAAAACCTTCATTATGATTTAGAAGGAGAAACCAAAAACATCATCAGTTACCGTTATTGGATCTAATTGGCTGGGTTTAGGAGGGATTTGAGTATAATTTGAGTCAGTTAGGTAAAAGCATGTGTATTTAATAATCAAAGTCGCATATTTAACAATCTTCTGGTGAAATTATTAAAAATAAATAAAAAATCTTAGACATTAAATTAGAGTAGGGTGGTATACTACATTTTACAATATATAAAATTAATGGAGAAACAATCTTACATGTGGAAAATATAAGCTCTTATAAATTTATATAGGTAAAAAATAAATTAATGTTTTATAGATCTAACTCTATTATTTCTTAGATTTGTTGTATCAATAATTGATTAAATATAACATGTGCTATTGGACCTTTTGGATTATTAGGTTTAATTATCTCCATCAACCCTAACAGGGATATCAGGTTTAATTGTCCCCATTAAAGGACAAATAGCGTATAATTAAAATAAAATGTTCCAACTTGGGTGAATAGGTAATTAATGGAATACAATCTATTTAAATTATAAACATGAAAGTTTTAATTCATTAAAATAGGAATGAAATAAATGAATAAATGAAATGTTTTAAAGATGTCCACAAGATCAAATAGTTTATGCATTGAGAGTTACAATAAAGTTGTTTTGTGTTACTACAAAAAGGTTCAATACATCAAATTAAGGATAATATAAATGAGAAAAAAAAAAAAAAATCTTTCGAGATTTTATGAAAATAGGTTATATAAATACATAAATTTATGGATAAGGTAAATGGAAAAATAATCTTTTTTGTCTATATTAATACATGGAGAGTTGTATAAATAGAAAGAGAATATTTTTGTGGGTTTTTCCAAGAAAAGACTAAAAAACTCATACACCACATTTAACAAAATATAACATGTATAGAAAAATAATCTTCTTGTGGTCTTCTATAAGAATGATCCCACACACCAAATTGATGTAATGTTGTACACCACCTTTTACAAAATGTAAGATAATTGGAAAAAAGAAATCTTGTATACTATAAATAAAATCTTTTTTAGGCTTCCAAGAGAAAGTTTCCATACACCATATCCTAATAGAGGTTGTACAACACATTTAAAAATAATCTTCTTATAAGTTAAAAATACAATCTTGTGGGCTTCTAAGAAAAAAATCAATGTAATAGAAAAATAATCTTCTTGTTAACTTCCAAAAGAAATTCTTATACATCAGATTGGAATAAGGTGGTATACTACATTTAACAAGACAATCTTCAAACAAGATTGAAAACATAATATTCTTGTAAATTTCTACATTAAAAAGTTAATGTTTTGCCTTTTCAACTATCAAGGTAACTACCACAGTTGTAGATAACATGCTTTCAGCCAACAAAAGGTAGAATCAGCATACCGATCTGGGGTCCTCATCCTCTAGTTGTGAGCTCTTCAATAGCGTTCTCTAGGTACATATTGGTTAGATTTCTTTTCAAAATAATATGATTCTGCTATAAAGTTTAAACATATGAATATGAATAGAAATATAAATGAAAATAACAAACCTAGAAGCCAGGCATAATAGGTTATAGCACAAAAGAATGGATATCCTGATTTCTTTGTATTAGTCTAGCGCAGCTGGTCATCCTTTTATAATATACACATCATAATTTCATGGTCCTAATCACATTCATCATCTCAATCCAATCAATTCTCAATCAAATCGATCAACAAATTAGTCAAAAACTTCGCACACTTCAAATAATCAATCTTTTGGCGGTTCTTACACTTTACAGTGAAAATCCACCAATCTACAAGGCAATTCTATCTTTTTAAGCACAAATATTCCACCCCGTAGGTATTTTCCACCATTACGAGATTATGCCATTTGAGAGAGTGATTTTGCTATTGTTTGCATGATTTCAGTGCAAGTTTCGTGTTTCTACCATTTGTCTTCTTTTGGCACAAGTTTCGTGTTTCCACCATTTGTGTGATTTTGGCACGATATCCATGATTCCATAACCTTGTGTTAAAACTTTGGAACAATATTTATGATTCTATCATTTTTTAAATTTCGGTGGACATTTTGCGTTCTGTTGATTTTTGCACGATCTTGTCACAATTTTGGAAATTCTACCAATTCGTTGGATGAATCCACCTAGAAAAAAATTTCTATGTAAATTTTTCTACGTGGCATTTCTTAAGATATTAAATGCATTTAAGAAGTAAAATTTTCACAAATCATATCTACTTACCATTGCCACACTTTGGTACGCATTTCACGTTCCATTGATTTTTGCACGATCTTGCCACAACTTTGAAAATTCTACCAACTCTTTGGGTGAATCTTCCTAGAAAAATTTTCCCATGTAAATTTTCCACATGTGGCACTTATTAAGATATTAAATGCATCTAAGAAGTAAAATTTTCAAAAATCATACCTACTTACCATTGCCACACTGCCCTATGGTTACTGGTACTTTCAAACTCATTCTTCAAGCTTTTTGTGGACTAGGACACATGATATTTTCTCCAAAGGTCTTGAGCACAAAACCAAAGCATGGAATTATAAATTTCAAGGGTGAAATATTTTCACCCACTAGGGCCAATATATAGCCCCAATTGGAAATTTACCACCTACGCCATCCTCCTAGGCATCCATTTGACATCTTAGATGCTTATTTTTCACCCTTTTCCATTTTTCTTCCCATTTTCTCTTTTCTTCTTCATTTATCAACCTCTTCTACCCTATTTCATACCATTTTATTCCTTTTGTGAGCTCATTCACCCAATTTATTATATGTTTGATCCCTTGAGAGGGCATCCCATCCTTATCATATTCATGTATGACATCCTTATGGGACCATTTTTGGTCCTTTTTTCTTAAAACCATCACTTCTATTTAATGTAACTTCCTTATATCACTTGGGGCATCCCCATATGTTCATTTTTAATTTTTTACTATTATTTTAAAATTCGCCGCCCCACCTAGTCTCTTGCAATGTCCTTTCAAATAAAGATAAAATGTAGACACTTAAAATCTAACACATTGTGTCAAATTTGTTGTTCCCAAAATCCTTCACTTGCTTTTGTGGATAACATACCAACCATTTTGGTCCTGCAGACCAAAACTCTCTCTTTTATTTCTCAAAAATATTCTGAGCAGTTAAGTTTTTCAAATATTCAATCCTTTTCAGCTAAGGGAGTCACAGGTTCAATAGGTGGGCTTTCTTCAAAGAAAGTTCAAAACACTTAAGGCTTTTCTTTAGTGTTTTGATGATGGTTCAACGTAAAGGTTTGATCAAAAGACTTAACGGCGGGCTTCAAACAATTAGAATGAACCACTTTAAACCATTGAACCATTAAACCCTGCCTCCGCAAGGTTCAAAGGTTCAATGAGTTCAAAGGTTCAAAGACTTCGGCAGACTTAAAGAAAGAAGGATTCAAAGAGTTAAGACTGAACTTTGAACCGTTGAACCTTGAACTTCAAAGGTTCAAAGGTTCAACGAGTTCAACAAACTTCAAAAGACTTAGAGAATAAAAAGAGTTGAAGAGTGAAGATTGAACTGTTGAACCATTGAACCTTGAACCAAAACAGTTCAAAGGTTCAACAATTTCAAAGATTTCAATGGACTTAGAAAAGGAAATGATCCAAAGAGTTCAAAGCTTCAAAGGATTTGAAGAAAGAGAATGAACCGTTGAACCTTGAACCAAAATGGTTTAAAGGTTTAAAGAGTTCAAAAGTTCGAGTGGAAGCTTCGAGTGAATGAAGGAAGCGAAAGATTCCAAAAAGAAGTTCAATGAAATGGTTCAACTGAAGAAGAAAAAGAGAGCGAATGCGGCCCTTTACAAAAATATTAAATCGACGAACCATTGAACCTTTGAACCAAAAGAGTTCAAGGTTCAAGGTTCAAAGCGACCAGTGACGTCCCTACAGACGTCAAATTTAGGGTGATGGAATAACCATTAGTTTTCAAAAGATCTGAGAACAAGCTCAGCGACCAGCCCAAAAAAGAGCTGAAAGAGCCAACTGAAAATGAGAAGATAGTCCTAAGAGCTCAGATCGCCAAGGAAAGACAAAATGTGGTAAGGAAAGAGAGAGTAACTATAGGAAATCTAGAAATATCTACAGGAGAGTTATTTCTAGTAGGTGGAATAGTCCACAAAGTGGATGTTAAAAAGAGCAAACATTCAAAGGTGCAACCTATTTTTTTGCATTAAGTAAAGACGAATAAAGAGCCATGTAAGCGTCATAAAGAAAACCAGACAACCTATGCTTAGGAGGAGACATTTGAGATGATTCAAAAATCTAAAGTCAAGGCTGATGACCTATTCCAGCATGGCCCTTTCATAGATATTCAATGCATTCAATTCAACATGGGCTATTTTCATGAAAACAAGTGCCCAAGTCTTTCTTGTGATGCTATATATTGTAATCTCTCATTTTGTATAAAAGAGATCTCTCTATTATCAAAAGCGAAGCTCTACCCAAATTGAAAGGCATTCCTGAGACTTTGAGCTCAGACGGTTAATCATATTTTGTTAAATGAATGAGACACCAAATGAACTTTCAGACTTTGTTTTGGAACAAGCTTGTGTCATTTAGGAAATTATTCTTGAGTCTATTTCTTGAATACAGTCTTGTCCATTTAATCAAACAAACAGAACAAGTGGTAGAGTTTGGGCTACCATAATTGTCTTCAGTCTGTGTTTTATGTAAAAGATACTAGAGAGACTTTGAGCTCTCTTTATCCTTCGTAATTCTTTACTTTGTTGTAGTTTTAGGTGAAGACTTTGGGCTATGCTTCAAACTACCGTGTTCCTTTGTCTTAATCAATAGGAGAGACAACAAAATAATTTTTGCTTTCATTGATTTCTTATGGTTTCTGTTACTACCCAAGAAGAATTCTGCTATTCATTGAATATTACTTCTAGAAAAAAAGAAGTGTCTTTCAATAATTACACCAAAATTCTTCTCTGTTCTATGAACATCATTTAAAAAAAGATAGATGGATGATATGATTTCACCCTTGTGTCTATTTTCAGATTATATATATAACATAGTTTATAGGGAACCTCCCTTTGCTGAGAGGAGAGATTTGTCTCAATTTGGCTGTGGTCACCACATCCACCTTATGTTGTGGTTGATGCACCTATTTTTTCATCAATCAGCTGGTGACAAAATACTCACCTAATAGTTTTTGGAAACTCTGCGGGGGATCAAACAAGCAGTTTGAAGCCTCAAACTTCAAATTGAAGTAGTTTCAGTTCTTTTCCATATCCATTTTACACTCTGGTAGATCCACCGTACATTCGAAGCTAGAGAGCTCAAGGTATTGTTGACCCTGTATTTGAGCTTGTGAAGCAAAATAATTTTGATCTTTCCCCTCCACAAACTTGCATTTAGTGAACTAGGAGTTTTCCTCCTATAAACATCAGGTCCCCAATACCAGGCAAAGCTACTCTTTCCTCTGCTAGTAGAGCTTTGTCCATACATATCCCATAGAGATTTATTATCCCTCCTTTCAATAGTCATATCATGGCAGTCCAAGGCCCTTGAGGTAATACTTTTGGTCCCCTGAATCTGACCTCACCTCTACATGAGCTACCTCGTAGCTCAAGGAAAAATTTCCCCAAGTTCTATGGTGATGGGAAGGTTCATCCTAATGAACATATTGTAGCCTTTTGCATAGTCTATGGTGTAATAGGCATTGAATATGAAGACATTGCAGTCAGAATGTTTGTGGAGACATTACAAGGTGCTGTTGTAGACTAGTTTTATCATCTACAAGCACAAATAGTAACTGACTAGAACACTCTCAAAGCCAAATTTGAGGCTAGGTTCAAATCTGTAGAAGATGCTCACACCCTGTTAGCCTAGCTTACACAAATGAAGAAGGAGCCTCATGAACCCATGAGAGACTTCATTGCTAAATTTGGTAAGCTAAGAAATAGGATTCCCATAATTGCTCAGTCGATAGCTAAGAATCTTAAATATTCTTCATCAATTCTCAGCTTCTTGAAGTGAGTTTCTTGTTAAGGTGGGATAGCCACATAGATCTTATTGTGGCTCAAATTTTAGTGACTGAGGTTGAAGATGATCTTATCTTGGCATAAAAGATAAGAAGAGATCCTAATAGAGGTAAATCTTCTGCATCTTCTGAATATTCTTCTACAAGCACTACTGATCCTATGGTGCAGAAGCTAGCAAATGAATTGCTAGCTCTAAAAAATAAAATGTCACAAGGGATGTCTTCTCCTCCTTATTATCAATATATACCAACAAGGACATTTCCCAACTAGTCATATCAGGGAAATGCCACTAGAAATCAAGGGCAACCAAATTGCCACCCTCCCCCACCAGGGAAGCTTGCCATTGAAGCAACACCAACTAACTTAGCAGTTGGTTATCTTGAAACTGAATTTAATTTTTCTTTCCAACCTGAGATGAACCAAGAAGATGACGTTGATCTCTTTGCAGAAGGCCAAGAAAAATTAGTTGGTGACTCCAACATTAGTTTCTTGAATTACTAAGATAAACCCAGAAGTAAAGGATAAGCATTTGATGGATCATACACTATATTTACTAGGTCCCAAAACTAGTCAGCTCAACAAGAAGATAAAGGAAAAATAGGGGAAGAATCTTGACCAACAATTTCAATTGTTAAACGCGGAACTTTGCTTCCTTTCCAATCAAAGGACCTAGTAATCAATAAAAAAGTAAATACCTCAAATATTCCTTCACCTTCTGCTTCAAATTCGTAGACTAGTCATACACCCAGCAAAAACTAGATTGATAGACTGTCTCCCTTTGTCTCTAATTCATTTCAGTCATTTGATATAATTGACCATGTTAAGAAGACCAAAATTTAAATGTCTGAGTTTGAATTCTTGCAATCCAACCCTGAGCAGTTGGATAGACTCGTTGAATGCATCAAAAATAAAATTGTCCCTACAGGACAAGATATTTTGAAAATAGCTCCTATTCCCCCAAAGAACACACCTACCCAAAATAATCTTGTGATTACTCCTCTAGCTACCCCTAGAAAGACATAACCATTTTATGTTTCCCTACTGATAAATGGTCATCAGATGAATAATTGTATTATAGATTCTAGTGCATCTGACGATGTCATGCCCGCCAAGGTGGTAGAATCTCTTGGTCTCACACTGACTAAGACCTTTGGAGATGTTTCTCTATGGAAAACAAACAAGTGCCTCTGTTGCAATAAATCAAAGATGCTTCATTTGCATTTGCAGCCTTTTAAGATAAGAGAATCAAAATGATAGTCCTGGTGGCTAATGTCCCAGCCTCCTATGACATTCTTCTTGGGTAAATTTTTTTCAAATACATTAGTGGAGAATTGAGCATAAATCTATCTGAGGTGAGGATCCCTGTCAAGGGAATCATGCAAAGGCTACTTCTTGAGAATGAGGCAAAGTACATTGTCACCTAAACATTAGCCCTTAAAGCTCAAATTTTGCTTGAGTCTTTAGGCTTGGGTAATTACTTTTTAACTACTAAAGACATTTCTATTTCAATGGATGAAATTTATATAGGTGATAATCTAAAAAAATTAGATAAGACATCAGAAGAATTGGTAGGGCACAGTACACATGAAAAAGGATCTTCCCTTCCTGATGAAGAAAAATTTGAAATAAGATCAGATTCTAATGATGTTTAGATTTTGAAATTTGATGGTAGCAATACTTTAACTGGTTTTAGAGCTAGAGTTGTTTTAATATCTCCCCAAGGAGATATTTTCTCTTATGCATATAAGTTACAGTTTAGCAAGACCAACAACACTATTGAATATGAATCACTGTTGCTCAAGACAAAGGTGTTAAAATCCTTCATACCAAAGGGGACATTGAGCTGGTGGTTTGTTAGGTGAAGAACCTGTATCAAACCAAGAATGAGAGATTTTGACATTATCTTAATCTAGTGTGGGACTGCATTGAAATCTTTGATGCTTTTAGTATTTCTGCCATGCCCAGAGAATTCAACACTCATGCAAATGCATTGGCCATCTCTATAACTCGCTTGGTCCCTCACCAAGATTTCAAAGAAGACAAGTACACTATCGAGTTGGTCTTTCAGCTAAATGTACCTGATAATGCTAACCATTGGCAAGTATTTAATGGTGACAACTGAATCATTATTTTTTTGGAACAGATGGATAGCTTTGAAAAGCTTCAATTTGAAGGTAGTGAATATCCATCGTGGGAATCAGCCCTCAAAATAAATTTAAATGCTAATGAAGAGTTCCTTCAGCTCAAAGGAAATAAAATTTCCAAAGGATTCGTTTCTCTTGAGAAACTTTCTAACAAGCATGATAGGTTTATCAAGGAATAGAAAATACATTCAAAATCCTCTAAGGATTTTGATCAAATAAATTTGAGTATAGAAGATAATCCTAAGATGGTCAACATTGGAAATTGTTATACCCCTGATAAAAAAATCAAATTTATCACTCTGCTTCACCATTACATTGATTTTTTGGCATACTCTTATGATGATCTGAAACCTCTTAAACCTGAAGAAATCCAACATGAAATTCCTCTCAAGATTAGGTTGTTGCCTCACAAGCAGAAGCAAAAGCAGTACAACCCTAGGATATCAGGTATGATTTTGTCTGAGATACAAAAAATGTTGAATGCAAGGATTATTTTTCCAATCCATCATTCCACTTGGATTGCAAATATAGTCCTTGTGACAAAGAAGAATGAAAAAATTTGCCTATGTGTTGATTTCAAAAATCTGAATCAGTCATCTTTAAAGGACAACTATCCCCTGCCCATCATAGATCAGCTACTGCAGATAGTGACTAGCTCTGAGATGTTGTCAATGCTAGATGGTTTTTCAAGATATAGTCAAGTGGAATTTAGTGAAGTAGACCAACATAAGACTACTTTCACAACACCTTGGGGCACCTTTGCATATCGTAGAATGCCTTTTGGCTTGATCAATGATGGTGCCACTTTCCAAAGAGAGATGGATCTTGCTTTCAAAAATGAAATGGGTAAGTTCATTGTGGTATACCTTGATGATTTGCTAATATTTTCTAAGCATTGTCCGGATCATGTACATCATTTACAACAAGTGCTGGAGCAATGTAGGTAGAATGGTATTTTTCTTAATCCTAAGAAATCAATTTTTGGGGTTACAGAAGGTAGACTTCTCGGTCACACTGTGTCCTGAGAAGGCATAAAGATCGACCCAAAAAGGGTCAAATCCATTCAAGAGCTTTCTCTTCCTACTAGTAAGACTGCAGTTCACTCTTTCTTGGGAAAGGTAAATTTTTTGCAAAGGTTCATTCTTGAATTCATAGAGAAAACTCACCACATTGTCAACATGATGAAAGGTAAAGCTACTTTCAGCTGGACCAAAGAAGGCAAATCAGTATTTTAAGACATCAAGGAAGCTATCATCCATGCCCCCATACTAGTTTGTCTTGATTACACCAAAGATTTTGTGATGTATAGCTATGCTTCTGAACATATGCTTTCAACCATCTTGGTTCAGTAGAACAAAGAAGGTGTGGAATCTCCCATCTCCTTTATGATTTTTTCTCTTAAAGTTCATGAGCTAAAGTACTCAAACATGGAGAAGCATGCTTATAATGTGGTAAAGGTGGTAAAACACTTCTATTTTTACATCTTGAACTCACACACTATTGCTTTAGTTCCTGATACAATAGTCAAATCCATTCTAACTCAACAAGAGTTTGGAACTAAAAGGGGCAATTGGATTGCTAAAATCTAAGAATTTGATCTTATTATCAAACCAATGAAGCTTTTACAGGGAAGGGGTCTTTGTCAATTAATTTTTGATAACATACCGAAAGAAATAGGGCATGAAGAAATAGAAGTTAAAGAAATGCCAACAGTTCTTTTTGTCACCACTACGAATGAGTGGTATTTGAATATTGCTCATTTTCTTACCTATGGTGAGTGTCCTGCTCACCTGTCTCGAAAAGAAAAGAGGAATATTAAGTTGAAAGCTACCAATTTTATTCTATGAGACAATAGTTTGTATAAAAGGAAGCTTGATGGGGTATTCCTTTGCTATATGGATAAAGCGCAACAGAACAAACTTTTGGAGTCCTTCCACAATTTAACTTGTTGACAACATTTTTTTGTGGGTGTAACTACCCATAATATTCTGTGAGCCAGATACTATTGGCCTAATCTATTTTGAGATTCATACACTTGGGGGCATAGATGTGAGCTATGTCAAAAGTTTGTTGGCAAACCTAAGTTAGCTACATTACCTCTAAAGCCTGTGGTGATAGAAGAGTCATTTCAGCAATGGAGAATTGATTTCATTAGCATTGTAAATCTATCCTCAAGTGTTGGACATGATTATGTCCTCACAGCCACATACTACTTTACCAAGTGGGTAGAAGCCATTCCAGTCAAGCATGCTACTTCAGAACTAGTGTGTAATTTCATTAAGGAAAATATCATTTTCAGGTTTGGAGTCCCAAACAAGATTGTAACAGACAATGCATCTTGTTTCTCTTCTCATGAGATTACCCAGTTCTGCTACTATTATGGGATTATTCTCTCCCACTCTTCTGACTATTATTCGCAAGGAAATGGTCAAGCAGAATCAAGTAATAAGAACCTAGTGACTATTATCAAGAAGTTGGTAGATGACAATTAGAGAACCTAGCATAAAGCATTGATTGATGCTTTATGGGTAGATAGAATTACTCCCAAGAGGGCAATTGGTATGTCTCCATTTCAACTTATATATGGTCTCAATGTAGAGATACCAATCACCCTAGAATTACTAGTGTTAAAGCTAGCAAAGGCAGTGGAAGATTTAACTTTTAAAAGTTCCATCGACAAAAGGATCATGTGCTTGACTAAACTGAATGAGAAAAAAACTATGGTGGTGGACCGAATTGCTATGCATCAAAGTCTGGCAAAGAGACTCTTTGACCAGAAAGTAAAGATCCATGACTTTCAAATTAGAGATTAAGTCTTGTTGTGGGACAAGAGGAGAGAACCAAAAGGAATGCATAGAAAATTTGATTCCTTATGGAGAGGCCCATTTTCTATTCATCATTTAAATGGTGAAAATAGTTTCTTGCTGAAATATCAAGATGGAATGCCATTTACTCTGCCTCACAGTGGGCAACATCTGAATCAATTTAATCCTTGAAGTATCAGATAAGTCTAGTTGTACATATATAGATTTGTATAGTCTTTCTTTATTTTGTGTTTTTCATTTGTTTTTGGCACCATTAGTTTTTGGCACTTTTTTTCTGGGTAAGCATGACTCCATAGCCCAATGGCATAAATGAAGGCACTGAGATTCTGGTTTCTACTTCCTTTGACTATTTCAAAATTTCAATCGATGGAAGTTCCCCAACTAGAGCCAGTTATTGTTCCCAAAATCTATCACTTGCTTTTGTGGAAAACATACCAACCATTTTGGTCTTGCAAACCAAAACTCTCTCTTTTCTTTCTCAAAAATATTCTAAACAGTTAAGTTTTTCAAATATTCAAGCCTTTTCAGCTAAGGAAGTCATAGGTTCAATAGAAGGGCTTTCTTCAAAAAAAGTTCAAAACACTTAAAGTTTTTCCTTAGTGTTTTGAGGATGGTTCAACGCAAAGGTTTGATCAAAATACTTAACGATGGGCTTCAAACAATTAGAATGAACCACTTTGAACCATTAAACCATTGAACCCTGCCTCCGCAAGGTTCAAAGGTTTAATAAGTTCAAAGGTTCAAAGACTTCAGTGGACTTAAATAAAAGAAGGCTTTAAAGAGTTAAGATTGAAATTTGAACCTTTGAACCTTGAACTTTAAAGGTTTAAAGGTTCAATTAGTTCAACAAACTTCAAATGACTTAGAGAATAAAAGGAGTCGAAGAGTGAAGATTGAACCATTGAACCTTGAACTAAAAGAGTTCAAAGGTTCAAAGGTTCAACAAGTTCAAAGAGTTCAATAGACTTAGAAAAGGAAAGGGTCTAGAGAGTTTGAAGCTTCAAAGGATTCAAAGAAAGAGAATGAATCATTGAACCTTGAACCAAAATGGTTCAAAGGTTCAAAGGGTTCAAAGAGTTCAAAAGTTTGAGTGGAAGCTTCGCGCAAATGAAGCAAGTGGAAGATTCTAGAAAGAAGTTCAAACAAATGGTTCAAAGAAATGGTTTAACCAAAGAATAAAAAGATAGTGAATGCGACCCTTTAAAAAAATATTGAATTAACAAATCATTGAACCTTTGAACCTTTGAACCTTTGAACCAAAAGAGTTCAAGGTTCAAGGTTCAAAGAGGTTCAAAGTGACCAAGGACGTCCCCATGGATGTCAAATTTAAGGTGATAGAATAACCATTGGTTTTCAAAAGACCTGAGAACAAGCTCAATGACCAGCCCAAAAAGGAGTTGAAAGAGCCAGCTAAAAATGAGAAGATAGCTCCAAGAGCTCAGATTGCCAAAGAAAGATAAAACATGGTAAGGAAAGAGAGAAAAACTATAGGAAATCTAGAAATATCTATAGGAGAGTTATTTCTAGTATGTGGAATAGTCCACCAGGTGGATGTCAGAAAGAGAAAACATTCAAAGGTACGACCTATTTTTTTACATTAAGTAAAGGTGAATGGATAGTTGTGTAAGCATCATAAAGAAGACCAAACAACCCATGATTAAGAGGAAACATTTGAGATGATTCATAAAGCCAAAGTCAAGGTTGATGACCTATTCCAGCATGGCCCTTTCACATATATTCAATGCATTCAATTCAACATGGGCCATTTTCATGAAAACAAACGCCCAAGTCTTTCTTGTGTGTTATATATTGTAATCTCTCATTTTGTATAAAAGAGATCTCTCTATTATCAAAAGTGAAGCTCTACCCAAATTGAAAGGTATTCCTGAGACTTTGAGCTTAGACTGTTAATCATATTTTGTTAAATAAATGAGAAAGCAAGTGACCTTTCAGACTTTATGTTAGAATAAGCTTGTGTCATTTATGAAATTGTTCTTGTGTTTGTTTCCTGAATACAGTCTTGTCTATTTAATCAAACAAGAAGAACAAGTAGAAATAAGCTAGAATATGTTCTGAAGCCAACTATGGGAGACTTTGTACTACCATAATTGTCTTCAATCTGTGTTTTGTGTAAAGGATACTAGATAGACTTTAAGCTCTCTTTATCCTTTGTAATCCTTTACTCTATTTTAGGTTTAGGTGGATATTTTGGGTTACACTTCAAACTATCATGTTCCTTTATCTTAATCAGTAGGAGAGACCATGAAAGACTTTATGCTTTCGTTGGTTTCTTGTGGTTTCTATTACTACCTAGAAAGAATCCTGTTGTTAGCTAATATCACTTTTGAAAGAAGAGAAGTGCCTTTCAGTAATTACACCATAATTCTCCTCTATTATATGAACATCATCTCTAAAAATAGAGAGATGGATGGTATGATTTCACCCTTGTGTCTATTTTCAGCTTATATATATATATATATATATATATATATATATATATGGAACCTCCCCTTGCTAAGAGGAGAGATTTGTCTCAATTTCACTGTGGTCACTACATCTGTTTTGATGTATAAATCTCCTTATGTTGTGTTTGATGCACCTATTTTACCGTCAGTCAATTGCCGACAAAATATTAACCCAACAGTTTTTAATCCTCTTGTTAATTTGCATTAGCATTAATCATATAATCAATCTTATAATTTCACTAAAATCTCTAAATAATTCATTATTCATCACCCCTTTGATTAATTAATTATTTCTTCCATGACCACATCCAATCCCCAAAAAAATGCACATCACATCCTATTAGCTATGTAATCTACCTCTAATAAGAAAATTCCATAGAATTCACATTTCTTATTTTCTAAAAAATAATAAATCTAAATACCCTCACATCACTCCATCAACTTTCCAATTTAAAAAAATAAATCTTAAACCCTTTTCCAAGATATAATTAAGTAGAAAGAAACAAGTGTGCAAGCAAATTCCAAGAGGAAATCCTCATGTAATCACATAAAATCTTAAGGCGCATGCTCTTACACTCTCCAATTCCAACATTTAAATCCCATCTTCCCCCATTCAATGGAATATAGGGCTCATTCTCCACCATCCATATTGATTTTCATCCAATGGTTCACATCAATACGGAAAATCTATAAATCGAGAGCTATCCCTCTCATTTCAACAAGCTTTCTAGTGCATTGAAGTATTATTAATTTGTCAACCAAATATTCAAAACACATCTTCACTCATCCAATCAAAATTTCCATTTTACAAATGGAGGTGTTGTTGAATTTTTTGTACACTTCACAAGATCCTTTGCATCCATATCACATCCAAGCACATCCAAATCAACAAAAGGATAAGTGAAGGTATAATGGTTGTTTACTTGTTTTCATTACTTTTATTCTCAATCTAAGGACATGTGTTCAATTAGGTAGGATTTAATTTTTTTTAATATTCTAACAAACTAACCCAGTTTTAATGTGGTGTTACATAATTTATTCTTTGTCTAACCAATTAAGGTGGCATCCCATCCTCATCATATTAATCTAGGGCATCTTTATGGGCCTATTTTCAACGTTTTTCCTTAAACCCATCACTTCTAATAAATTTTGTCTTCCTTGCATCTCTTGGGGTATCCCATTATACCCATTTTTTAGTTTTCTCATTCTTTGAAAACATGTTTCTCCACTCAATGTCTCACAACATCCTTTCAAATATGGGAAAATTTAGACACTTAAATTCTAACACTTTGTGTTGATTTTAATCCACTTGCTAATCTGTATAAACATTTAATCATCTAATCACATCTCTAAAAAATTCACTATTCATCACCCCTTTGATGAATTAATTATTTCTCCCATGACCACATCCATCCCCATAAAAATTCACATCATATCCTATTAGTTAATTGATCGAGATTAGCTAATTAATCTACCTCTAAAAAATTCCATGGAATGAACATTTTATATTTTCTAAAATTCAATAAATTAAAAAACCCTTGCATCAAATTATCCACATACCAATTGAAAAAAAAAATCTTGTAACATTTTCCAAGGCAAAATTAAGTGCAAAGAAGTTAGTGTGCAAGCAAAGTCCAAGAATAAATCCCCATGCTATCACACAAAATCAAATGTAATAGAGATGCTCTTACACATTCCACTTCCAATATTTAAATCCCATCTTCCTTCATTCAATAGAATGTAGGACTCATTCTCCACCTCCCATCTTGATATTCATCTAATGGTCCACATCAATCAGGGAAATTTATAAATTATAAATTATCCCTCTCATTTCAATAATATTTCTAGTGCATCAAAGTGTTGCTAATTTTTTAGCCAAAGATTGAACTCACATCCTCACTCATCCAATCAAAATGTTAATTTTAAAAGGGGAATTATTATTAAATTTTTTGCACACTTCAATGCATATACAAATCGACAAAAGGAAAATCGGTTGTTTACTTATTTTACATTCCTTTTTATGATCAATTCAAGGATACTTGTTTAATTTGATAAGATTTAATTTATCTTTCATATTCTAAAAAATAACCCTATTTTTATATGATTTTATAGGTAGAGATAGTTTTGGAATCAAATCTATATTGGGATTTATAGCTCAATGTGTAGGAACTTCTTTAGGTGACTGACATGTATCCTTATAATCTTCTAGAAAATGTTCAATTATTATATGTTTTCTATAGTAATTTTGATGTGAGTTTTATCTACTAGTACATTATTATGTTTAAGTCTCACCATCAAGATCATGAACTTATTACTATAACTAGCTAGCTTCATGCACTTTTTTGTGTTGTAATGAGTGGAATCTTATAGACTACTTTTTGTATACAGTACCTATGATCACCATAATCTATAATAACATTTATAATATTTGTTTAATAGATATATGTTGATGAAAAATATATTATTTCCCATGTAAAACATCACATACCTCTAATGGTGTTACATCATAGAGGATTATTTATCAAAAAAAAATTATTTTATACACTGGGTGACATTGATTAGTAACATTTTTGTCAAAACCTAAGTAAAAACATCCAATGGAGTATGGTTGTGGATGATGTGTTAGTGGAAAGTTTAATATTTTAACTAATTTAGGTTTAATATGTCTCCTTTGACATTCAATGTCAATAATTCAATGTATTGGATGTCTACTAATCCACATTTTAGAGTGGAATAATAATGTTTCTTCATATGAATTTATATCAAATGAAGAGGTAATGTTTGAGATATCTACCATAACACTATTTGTAGTGTATTTGATATGTTGATATTTTTCAAGTGGTGAAAATATAATATTCATTGTTTCTTTTTGTTCAAGCAGGTATTTCTTGGTGGGACACTCTTATTTACGATTATTATTGGTGTTATGAAATGTGTAACACTTCCTACTCTTGGAATACTTAGTCTAGGTGGTGTTATTAACATTCATTTCCTTCTACGAACTCTACTTAATTATATACTTGGAATTCTTGAGATATGACTTATATTGAGACTTAGATTATTATATCTTAATATATGGCAAGGGATATCCTACCTTTACTAGAAAACATCTTTTCCAAGGTCTTTTGAGAGCCTTCTTTATTGACCTCCAAAGCCTCCATTTGTAGCCTCTATAATGTATTTTTAATTCCTCACATTTTTCTTAATTTTAAATGAATAAGAAACAAAATATGTTTGAGAGACACTTCTTGGGATAGTAATTGTAGGAGTATCTAGTAGCATAGGTTCATCCTCTTACAAATCGAATACCAA
Source organism: Torreya grandis (assembly GCA_037957365.1). NCBI lineage: Eukaryota > Viridiplantae > Streptophyta > Pinopsida > Cupressales > Taxaceae > Torreya > Torreya grandis. The sequence goes on from JARHVA010003432.1 coordinate 109,071, forward strand.
AACTAAGTTTTCCCTAAGGAATATAATGGTAAACCTATATGTAAAGTTGTCCTAACTTCAACTCCAACACTTGGATCACAACTTGCCTTTCCATGAATGATAAAGGGAACATCTAAATCCTCCTTTCTAAAAGAATAAATTGGTAACACTAAATTTCCACCCAAATGTTCTTAAAAAACATTATGTGGTTTATCCATAAAAATATCATTGCTTAGCTTGCAATCTTTCTTCATTAAAATCTAGGAGCTTTCCATCTATGTTCTATTATGTTGAGAAAGACACATGAAAAGCTTATGCCCTTTTTTGACATTAAAATCATATACGGTAAAAACCTTTAAAATAAATATTATACAACTAAGACCCATTACAAATATCATGGATAATAGAATTCACCTAATTAATTTTCACACACTTTTGTATAAATTATTTGATTGAATATAACATTTAAATCTCCTCTAATAAAGTCCCCAACTGACATAATAATAAATTTCAATATTTATTCAATATCCAACTCTACTAGCAACTTATAAAGTCACACCCAAAGGGAAATTTTTGTAATCTTTTCTAATTTTGGAGGAAAATGGGACCATAAAAGTACACATGGACTCCCGCAACCATAAAACTAGGGTCCCTAATGTAAAACAAAAATTTAATCCTCATCTTTTACATTCATTACATTCATGATATAGAGTCATTACATTCATGATATAGAGTAGAAAAATTCAAACACCTTCGGAGATTAGACTAGCTCTTAATTTTTCATTATTTTCCTATAGTTATTCATAGATACTCTTTATTTTGTTTCCTCTTACCTCAAACCCATAGACAACATCCACCCTTAGCCTCACAAATTTCCTTCTCCTTTTTACATGCATCCTCTATTTGTCATTACATCCACAACCATGGACCTCCCTACACTCTCTTGGATCTGCCTCGCCAAGATGATTCTAACTATGGCCAAAAACATAGGTATCATAAAATAACGTATTATCGAATTTATTATGAAATTTGGTTGTTCTTAATTTCAATCTATGTTTTATTTCCTTCCTTGATTCAAATATGTACATTATAGATCTACCATTTTATTTTCATTTTTTACCTCACAAATTTATTCTTATTGTCTTCATATTTCGAGGAAAATTTTATATCTTAGTTAAAATCATCACAATATATGTCTTATTACCATCAATGTCATTCGTTGTTGTTGTATTCACTAATAAAATAATCCAATATCACCATTCACTATTGATATTAGACTTATTGGTGATTTAAAATACTCATACACATTATTTTTGTTTTTCATCTACAAATTCATTACCTTTTATTGTGATTCATTCCTTAATACCTTGTTTGTTGATACAATTTTTAAACACACTAAATCATAACAAGGTAACCTATAATGTTTCAAGATCTCAATGGAGGTAAACTCCACTCCAAGGCATGAGTTGTAGGTATGCAATTTTAACAACTAGGTGATGGAATAGTAGGTAGAGGTTGTTAACTAGGATTATGAATGGATGAATGGTCTCTAAAAGAAAATTAAATCAAAGTGAGTTGGTAGCTAGATGTTTAGTAATCTAGAGTGGGTAGATCTTATAAATAAACTCAAAAAAATAGAGGGAAGGGTAAAGAAAGAAATGGGACTCTATGGATTCAAGAATTACCTTTCATGATGGATTCTCAGTGGATAAGTGATTTTAGATCCAATGTTTGTTTCTAGCAGCAGTTGTGCACATACCAAAAAACATGGTGAAGCAGTCTAGGATAGTTTGATATAGGAATGTCAAAGGTTTAGGCCAAAGTTTGCTCCTTTTAGAGCAGATGTTTCACACCCTTATGATATTATGACTTGGAATAGAGAGTTACCTAAGATAGCTATTATACAAACACGTAAGACTATATCATTAAAAACACATTTACACACTTAAAACAATGGAATAATCAACTTACTCAAGAATGATTAGTACAATTGCTAATTATTTAATTGCTTTTGCACATCTAAAAATAACATATTAATCTTAATAAAAAAATAATTCTTCATAGTTGTTTCACACTAATAATTAATGAACCATACAACTGAAAAGATGGAATGTAATTACATAGAGCTTAGAGGTAAAATACAGAAACACATAAGTTGACAATCAAAAAATGATTTTACTTTTGTATTGAATTTTTTGACCCTTGAAAATTGAGTTTACATGTATTTAAATCAACTTGGGGAGGGGTCACCTCATCCTTCAAGTAAATGAAATTTTTGATATCATGGCATAATTAGAGCCTTAGTTCTAACTATAGTTTCAAAACTATATGTAATGTATACATATTAAATCACATTTATCAACAATTAAAGCTAGCATTCACAATATGATGCAATGTGTGCATGATTAAAAATAATTTAGGTAACTTTATATTCAATTTCTTATCATAAATAAACTATGAGTATAAAACTTAATGTTATTGCATTGAATTGGCATGCACAAAATTGGCCCTTAATCAAATAAAGTTGAGTGGACATTTGCATGGATGTGTTAAATTTTATGGGAGTCATTTTTGTAGATGTTGGAACTGAATTGGATGTTACATCCTTATTTTTATTCTTCTTCACCTCCAACTCAAGAAAACATTTGTGGCCTACATCATGCTACTACGTTATGATGTCTAAGTTGATTAATGAGGGTATGTGCACCCTGTTAACTTGATCTAAGAGTTTTACATGATGTGACTTTGTATTTTGGAAGTTGATCTTGAAAATTTTGACTTACATTACCTTCTTTCTTGAAAAACTCAATTCATCTTCACTATATTCAAGTGCTAAACCTTGTAGACTATGCTTAAAATTTTCAAATGCTTCCTGAATGAGTTGATCAAATTGATTCTTCACATTAGCTTTCCAATAGCATCCCTTCCATTTAACAATTTTAAGTTATGGAAGGTTTGCAAGATAAGAGTTTCATGTTCTTGATATTTTGGCATTACTATCCTAGCCATGGTAACCAACTCTCTAGCTTCTTGTGTTCTGATAACCACCAAATTGAGGGTACTTGATGCCTCTAATGGTGTCATTAAGTCCAGATGGCTATATGACTTATTACTAGTGTATAAAATTATAATTCCAATTTATTGTCATCCTTATTTAAAGAATTAAGTAATTGATAATTTTCTATAATATAGGGGGCTAATTTTTCCCTCATTGCCTCAATAGCCTCTAGAGCATTGTAACATTTTAATGTAATTTCTTGAACTTTTGTTTCAATTCATGCTCGAATATGGACTATTTTTTGTTGTTATTTGATTTTCTCTAATTCTTATTCCAATTACTATCTTTCCATCTCTGTCCCCTCATGTAATGCTATCATAGCATCCTTATGGGTTTTAGCTAGGGACTTGAAATCTTCTATTTATGGGGACTTCCCTATCTATCTGTTCTTTATTTTTGACAAGGCAAACACCTCTTGCCTTTCCTCAAGAAAGATCTCTCTCCCAGTTTCATCTTCCAATTTTATCTTTCTAACCATTTGTATGCTCCATAAGGGCTTATCAAATAAAGAGGTTATTGATGACAGTACTATAATTTTGAAATTAGGGTTTTGAGAAGCCTTTGATATAAGATCAATTATCCATGGTGGAATCACTAGTTGGGTTAGATCTATTGATTGCATATCTTCAGTTGTAGCCTCTACCTCTAGATATTCTACTAGTTTTTCTATGGCTCCTTTGAGAACTATGTCAGGAAGGGATGGCCATATGATTTTGTACTAATGCACACCTCCATATTAGGGGAGTGGATGGATTGTATAGACTGGTTTACCTCTTTTGGCCTTCCCTAAAGATGTGATAGTAGTATCTTGAGAAGAACTTATGGAAGGCATTAGAAAATTAATCTATGTGGAAGAGATATGGAGCTGGGAGCTGGCTAGTGTTTTTTCAATTTTCTTAGAGGCCCTTTTATTTTTCATGGTTTAGACTATAGTAATCTTTAAGGCAATATCATTAGTGGTAGAAATAATGGACATGTCTAGCACTGTGGAGGAAATTGAAAAAATGTTGGTAGAATAAACCTCCTCTAATTTTAGAGTGAGGAATGGTATTTTCAAGACAACAATGGAGGAAATTGAAACATCAAGGGTAGAGGTATCATCATCCACCTTTGGAGTGAGAAAAGGGATTTTCAAAATAACACTAATAGGAACTAAACCAAAAATGGGAAAAAATGAGTAAACTTGGGAAGAAGGTCTGAAGGTTGAGCATTTTTACCTAATTTGTCATATTTACTTAGTGACTTCCCTTTTTGACTATAATGCTTAGTGCATTTGCTCTTTCTAGTTCTTCCTCTTCATCTATTTCTTGTTCAGCCTCTATTTGTTATTAGGAAACTAAAAGTATGCCCTATGGTTGATTAGCTATTGGATTTTATGTGAGGGGAGGGTTCCTTGGATTCCTTTTATAACAAATTGTAATCTTCAATGGTGGGGAGGAGGCTCATTGAATTAAAGTAGTAACTACCTCTGTAGTTACCTCTTGCACTATAGATTATTGTAAATGTGGTGAAACTTTAGGTGTTTGTAATGGTAATGTAGTTAGGTGTTCCTAGTCCTCTGCATTCAAGGAATCCAAGTCAATTTGATCCCATTATGTTCCCTTATGGTCAATCTCACTTAAAACAAGCTCTTTATTAACATCCCCCAATAGTATGGAAGTCCTTCGGAAGGTCCTTCTTGTAATTCTACTTGTTTTTAGGGTATATTGCCCTATAAGTCTAAAGTAGCCCATCCTTTAGGGGGTGGTAGCCTAGTATGAATTTACTAAACTAAAATTGATGGATTTTTTTAAATAATCCTCAAATGATCCTCTTTTAGGCTTGTAATTTTTTCCCTTTCTAAGACTTGGGGATCATCCTTTTCATTTAGGAATAGCAAATCATGGTTGTAAGGGACATGTTGGTATGGAATACCAAAGCCATAGATATGCTTTTAGATCCAACCATGGGGGTCCCAATATCTATGTGGAAAGGTAGGTAATTGATAATGATTTCTCTTATTGCCTACATCCATAAAATGCTTCCTCATTGTATAACACATCATACCAATGATCATGTGAGATCCATAAAACATGATTTTCTTCTATTTTATCAAATCCTCTTCCACACTCCTCTAAATTTGATATACAATTTATTATTCTAAAAGCTTATTTGGTACGTACTTGAGGAGACACAAGGGGTGGACCTTATGATCGGTAACCATGATCACCATATAGTCTAGGTATAACTAGTAGTCACCTCGAGGAGCTAGTGTATCTATTATGCTCTTTGAAATTATATAAAGTAGGACCTCATGAATTTTTTATCATACTTGAGGATATATATACTTGGAAATTTAGACCATATTCTTAGTATATGCATATGTACTCATGAATTGGTAGTAATCATAAATGTGATTATCTATATAATCTATGGCTAGGATCCAAAGCTCCATAAGGTACATATACACTATGTTTATTATTACATTGAGAAGGTAAGACGTCATATAAAAATTTCCTACTAAATTGAGTCACTTGCCTTTATGTAGAACTTGTTCCCTCAGTTTAAAGTTGATGATTTCACCCAAGTCAAAGTTATGTTGCTAGTCATTATCATATCTATTAATAGCACCTAATTTAGGTTGAGAAAATGGATACTTGGCATGCCATACATTATATTCAATAATGCTATCCTAATACAGACCTCCATTCTAAATTTACTAATGGGAATGGGAAAATTTCATTTTAGGACCATAGTTTCCTTAGGAAGAAGCCATGAGTTCAGAAATTTAATAATTAAATTTGGCTTATTCCATGTTACTAGCTTATGTTTATCCAATATTGCATCTAGAATCAATAGAGATATGTACCATTGAAAATAATCACCAGTGATGTAGGCCATGACCATCTAATGATTCATATGGTACAAGAAGGCATCTTATGTATTCTTGTTAAAACATAATAAGTCCCATAGTAGGTCAATGTAAGGCATAACCTCAAGCTTGGCTACCATGAAGTGCAATCTTTATCTCTTAAGAGAGAAAAATATATAACCAATTAGCACTATGCAGGTGATATATTTCCTTCATGTTAAAATTCATCTATAGCATTGATGACATCCCATAAATTTAAGTAATTAGCACATCTATTATCGAAGATTGTTACATCAAACACCATGTCTTTAAACTCCATAGAAGCTTGGATGGAGAATGGGGATGGTGGTAGTGCTCCTTTAAAGCTCTTGGATGAAGAAGCCATTATAATGTTTGGTATGCTTAACATCTATTTATGTGTACCATGAAAACTCATTTTTGCTAGTTACTTATTTTCAATGGATTCACAAATTGCTAGGGCTTTGTTCACAGAGTAGCAATTGAGTTCGAACTCACTTGTGACCAATGAATACGTTGATAGCTATATGTCATTGATATAACCTTTTGAATTCAATTATAGTCCATGTAATTTTAATGTCCAACATTCATATACTCTACTTTACCTACATAATTCAAATCTCATTAGTTTAGTTGGTGGGTTACATTCTTTGGCAAGTGTTAGGAAGTAGTTTTTCTTTGTGGGTTAAGTCTAGTGGGATTTAGGTAGTTGGGAGTCAGGAATCAAGTTTCATGTTGGGATCAAGCTAATAATTCTTATGAACCAAAGACTCAGAACACAAAACCTAAAAAACACATGAATAAAATGCTTGAAGATCAAATCCCTTGGATTAATGTTTGAACAAAAATTCCAATCAATAGCTCCAAATAAAACCTCCAAATGAAAACTCTGAAGCACATAAAGTTGATGATGACTATTTTGGACAAACCATCTGATGAAAATTACTAAACAAAATGTTTGATATAGAAATTACAATGAAGACTATTGTGAATAAAACTATTGAATAAAAGAAAACTTGAACATAAGTTGCAAACAAAATCTGATGAACAAATACTGAACAAATGTTCTGAACAAAATTCTTGATGTGAAAAATCTAAAAAATATATCTGATGAACGAGTCCTGAATAAAATTTCCAATATATAAATTATGAATAAGGAGTTCTAAATAAAAACCAAGTCTGAAAACTTGCATAGTTAAAAACTCCTAAAATGCATTAATAAGTTAGTCAAAAAAATGTCTAATGTCATTGTTTGTACTTTCAAGTGTGAAGATTTAAGGAACAATACAATAGAAAGGAAAATATAGCAAAGAAGACCAAATCAAAAAAATGGGTGCCCATTTCTTCTTAAATAAAAGGGTTATGTTGGGTATAACAAATGGTGACTTCAATGAAGAATACTTTCGAGTATTTGAGAACTCGTAACTTTGGTTAGCGATTTCAAATCAGATATGAACGGTGTCATAAAAAAATATTATAATCAGAGATATGAAAGAGACTCCCAACTACATCATAAAACATACTTTTCTTCTCATTTTATGGACCTGTGTATGTTAAAGTGATGTTCATTTAACCCTTGTTGTGAGGATATTTTCAAAGGCTTGGAGCAGTTGTAGGTTTTGATCTAGTTCTTTTAAATCTTATTAAATTAGAGAAGTTTAGCCATTTCTCTAATGCCAATTAGACATCCATAGCCAAAAAAGAGATACCATAGGTTCCTTCTCTCCTATTGTTTTTCTTTAATCATGATGCATGGTACACTGACCTTATTTTATCATGTGAGCCTTTGATCTCTTTTATATTTTCTTTGGGTTTTATTGATCTCTCTTTTTGAACACATTGATTATTTTCTCTTTCTCTTTTTTTAATTTATTTTTGAATGAAAGGAGGAGAGATGAAACCAATGTCATCTAGTTTAGTTATAAAACAAATCATTTACTAGAATGTCCCTACTAGCTACCTCTCTACCAGTGATTATCACCTCCAAACAAGTAAAAAAATGAAAAGTGTTCTTGGTCTAATGGAGTGAGGAAACTTTCTAATTTAATATGAAGTATTCAAAAGAAAATTTCACTTACTTGGTATAAATATTCAATTATGACACGACCCTGAATGATTGTGATTACATACCCAAATCCTGAAAACCTTAAACATAAAAGCATAACTAGCTTGTGAATAGACCCCAAGTTGTGAGTACCTTTGTTATTTCCCTTTCCCTTATATGTCATTCTAAGCATAAAATAGGTGCCCATCTGGTAGGATGTTAGCTTGGTCATGTTAGAATTAAAAAAATTAGATTGCCACAAAAAACTAACCTAGAAAATAGGAAACTAACCTAGAAAGCAAGAAACTAAACTAGAAAGCAAGAAACTAAAATAGAAAAGCAGGAAACTAAACTAAAAAATTAGAAAAATAATCTATAAAATAAGGAAACTAAACTACTACTATCTCTACCATGTTTTCTTCATCAAGCAGGGGCATCTTTAAATAGTACATCCATGAAGTAATGCTTCAAAAACTATCCATTGACTAGTTATGTGAGTTCATTGCCCTATAGGTCCCTTAGAAAAAATGCATTATCATCCAAAATATCTAAAATATGATGTCATCTAATCCACAATGGGGAAAATTTATCACGTTGTCCTTTATTTTCATGGGCTTTATCCCATAGAAGCACTAGATCAGAGATCTGAAATGCTTTGACCTTTATTATTTTATCAAACCACCTCTTGACTACATCTTGGTGTTTACTAAAAGTATGTAGGGCCTCAGTCCTTGAGTCTTCCATTTTTATTATATATAGTAGTCAAGATTTTGCTTTGTCTTTTGGTTCCATATATTCCTGCATGAATTGATAAGTTAGTAATTTCAACATGATTAGGATACTAGCCTATGCCCATACACCAACAAATAAGGTGAGACCTTGAGGGTTTTCTTGTATCTTTTTTAGTCTACGTAAAGGACATACTTAAGTAGATTATTATATTCCATAGGATTTTCCCCAACCGGTTTGTTAATTACATATATCAAGCTCTTATTCATTGATTCATCTAATCCATTTCCCTAAGGGTAGTGGTTAGAAGATGACTTGATGGTCATCTAGTTGTCATGGGCTCATTTAGTGAATTTAGCTGATATGAACATTGGGCCATTATCATAAACTAGAGAAATGGGAATTTTGAATCTATTTGTGATGTATTCTTCTAAGAAGCTAATCACATTTTATGTTATGGAACTCTTTATGGCCACTACTTTAGTCCATCAGGTACAATAATATATGGAAGTAAGTACAAACTTATAACCTACTAAGGATTTTGGGTTAATGTCACCAATGAAGTCTAATCCCCACTAGTAAAATGGCCTTCCCTCAATAATAGGTTATAAGGGAATTATTGTATGTAATTCTATGTTTGTTAAAGATTGGCATTTATGACATGTCCTTACATGGGCATGAGCATCCTTGAAGACTGTTGGCTAGTAATAACCCATTCTTAGGATCTTGTGAGCTATGGTATTCCCAGATGGATGACCAATGCCTATCTTTTGGTCCCAATTTTCTAGAATCTCTTGATCTTATTCTATATATACACATCTAAGATAGATATCTTCATAATTTCTCTTATAAAGAACTCCTTTCTTAATCATGTATTGGGCATATTTGAGCCTCAAAGCTCTCCTTCATTCTATATTGAGTTATAGGGGATAAGTGCTTGTAATCAAATATTGAATTGTGTCAGTATACCATTCCCCTTTGGACACCTGGGCTTCACAAACCTCTTTAATAGTAATACGAGGGTCTAGTTCAGCCATGAGTTTGATGATTAGTTGACTCTGAACAATTTTAGTAGGCTTGATTTCTGTATCAAATTATTGCATCTTCACCATCTATTTGCCTCTATATTCTCCCAATTCATTATGTGACAAATAAATATTGACAATAGGGTCAAGCATAATAGCGATATTCTTATTCCTCAAGATGTAGTGTCAAAATTTATTCATCACTTTGACAAGAGCAAAGATATTTTTGTCAATTATTGGGTCGTATGATCCAAAGTATCCTTAATTATTTATTTTGCTTTGTTAGTAAATTAATTTAATTTATCTTGTTAAGTTTAGTTGCTTTACAGGGATTGGTTACATCCTGTAACCACCTGTAAAATTTTATAAAGCCTTTACCTGCATTGTAAATATTATTTTGAAATAATATATTATCAAATTTTGTGTGGAAGAATTTATTCATGAAGTAATTTTAAATTTTATCTCCCATTATTAGAGCCAATAGTGGTATCATAGCCATGACAAAAAAAATTAAGGAATCTAAGAGGAGTAAATGGGAGTACTCATTATCCAACAAAATATGTAAACAAGCCCTTCTTCGAGCACTACATAGTAAAATTGTTTGAAGAAAATCACAGATTTCTTTATTATTTTAGTTTAAATATTTGACAACAATCATTGCCTATGTGTACAAGTATGGTTAGATATGGAATAATCAAAACAAATACTATTTTGCCTAAAATTAATCTTCTAAACAAATAACTTAGCACTTGTTTTATATGTTTTTTCTTGTCTATGTTAAATTATGTGTATGGTGTTAAAAAACTGATTTAAGACAAACATGACCTATATGGTACAATAATATAGAATAGCGTAGACATTCTCAACTAAAAACAATGGTGCAATAAGTTTTTACTATATATGTTTCACTAGTCATTTTGTGGGCTCCACTAGGAAAACCAACAAATTAACTATTTTCAAAGCAAAGAAAAACACTTCATAAAAGATTTACCATATATATATATATATATATATATATATATATATATATATTTCAATTTTCCAAGTCAAGGACATATTAAATATCTTTTCCTTTTATACTCAAATAGATTGAAGGCAAGTTGGTCAAATCATATTTTTTAAGTCTCTTATAATAAGCGAAGGTAACGGGTTCCAAACCTATAAATAAATTTTCTCTTACATTTGATTATTTAGAAAAAAAAACATTAAGGGAATATTAAAAAATATATATATTTTAGAGTTTTTTATAAAAAAAAAAGTAATGTTCCCTTTTTGGATAACTTGTAAAGAGACTCAGTGATATAAGGGTGTAAGTTGTAATATTGGTTATAACTTTTTATGACTTATCACCATTTTATCTAAAAGTAGTCATATGACCAATGGATTTATAGGTTTTTAGATATTATGGACACAATATAATAGTTTATTTTGTGTTTTGAAGTTTCCATATATGATTTTTATGACAAATGTATTCACTGATGTATAAAAGTGCACTATCAGTGGAAACTGACACCTTCCATATGGTAATTTTCATAATGCTACCTCATGATTGTGTTTTTGACAAACATATCATCCTTTATAGGTCCATCTAGATCCTTATGATTGATAAAGTCTAAAGTGTCACACTAGAGGTTAGAGGATTCGTTGGTGGGTGGAAGACAATTGCCCTCTCCAGTTAGTTATTCACTCTGAGTTTGGGTTCATGCTTGAATAACAATTTTGGCTTATTTTCTTGCTTTGAGTTCCATTTTTAGCTTTCTATATTGATATTCATGACATGGAGTAGACATAGTTTTTTTTTGTTTCTCTTGATACACGACTTCTCACCTCTCACCTAATAGGGGAGAAGATTTAGGTATTGGTTGGACTTTGATCAATCATCGGTGATAGTATGAGTTGATAGTACCATCAGTGTTAAGCAAAGGTCATCAGAATTTTTTGGGCATCATGAATATGTTCCATATAGAGTACAATTTTGTCACTTGGATGGGTTTTTGTGTGGGACCTTATATGGGTTAATGCAGTTAGACATGTTAGATCATGTTCTAATATAGTACAATATAATGATCTTCAGGGATGAGCAAGCCTTGATCATGTTCATCAGCTATTTTTTACCATAACTCATAAGAGTGGGCTTATTTATGGAGTGACATGGTTTTTAGTTAGTAACAAAGGTAAAATAACCACTCATAGTTACAACAAATTTTCTTTGATGAGTTCAAATTCATTGCTCCAGTTATTTCATCTTTTATACCCCTTTGGATCAAGGGGAATTGGTTGGGTCATATGATCCAAATTATCCTTAATTTTTTATTTTTTTTGTTAATAAATTAATTTAATTTATATTTTTAAGGTTATCTGGTTCACAAGAATTGGTTACAACCTATAACCACCTGTAAAATCTTATAAATATTTTACCTGCATTGTAAATATTATCTTGAAATAATATATTATCAAATTTTGTGTGGAAGAGTGGAAGAATTCATTCATGATGTAGTTTTAAATTTTCTCTCCCATTCCTAGATCCAACATCAATAATGGAATACTTAAGTTATGCATCCTTTATATTCATGCTTATAAATGCAATGGGATGCTCAATTTCATCGTTATTTTAGATTATGATAATAACACTTGTATGTTCTAAAACAAATGAGTATAAGTAAAATTTCTTCATGAAATATGGACTAATGTGTATTGGGGCCTAAGATATAGCATCTTTTATGTCTTGAAAATACTTCCAAGCCTCAACTATTTATTCTATTGTAACATCATGTTTGAGTATTGCATTCATGGGTCTCACAATTTTTGTAAATCCTAAGATAAACCTTTTTACAAAATTAATATTCCCAAATAATGACTTGAGATCCTTCTTAATGTTTGATGGCACACTATTTGAAATCCATTGGATTCTATTTGGATCAATGATGATACCTTATTCGGTAATTATAAGTCCCAAAATTTTTCCCTCAATAACTCCAAATATACTCTTCTTTGGGTTCATTAAAATGTCAAACCTTCAACATCTTTCAAAGATTGACTATAGGTGGCCTACATGATCATTCAAAATTTTAGGTAAAATAATAAGATCATCCATATAGGTGATTATACATTTACCTATTAATCCTTGAAATGTATGATCCATTACTCACTAAAAGGTGGATCTTACATTTATTAGGCTGAAAGTCATCCTATTATATGCATAGGTACCCCACTTTATGGTAAATGCACTCTTCATTCTATCCTCTTATTGTACCAACACCTAGTTATAACATGAAAATCCATCCAAGAAGGACATCATTTCAGAGCCACTGACTATTTGAATAACCTCATCCAAGGAAGGTAGTGGGTAGTTGTCCTTTTCAAAATCTTTGTTCAAGTTTCTAAAGTCAACACATAATCTAATCTATCCATTCTTCTTCCTTACTGGGACTAAATTGGCCACCTAGGTAGAATGTCTGATTAGGAATACTATTATTGTACTTATCATGTTTTCTACTTTTCTTTAAATGAGAGGTTCCAAGATATAATTTATAGGTCTTTATCTTTGTGTGAATGTCTTGTGGTCTAGTTTCAATGGAATTGTCTAGGTGATGACCTTTGGGTGATAAAGCTTCAAGTCTTCATACACCTATGCAATCACATCTTTGTATTAGTTGAGTAAATACTTCACTTGTTCTCTTTCTTATGGAATGAAACTGAGGCTAATTTTGATGTAGCATGGGTTATTCTCATTTCCTACATTCTCCCTTTTAAATCCAGACTCGTTAACCTTAGGTTGGCTTTGCTTTTGAGTTTGGGTGTCTATATCAAATGCTCTTTCTAAGGAGACTAGATTAGTTGGGAGATGATTTTATTTGAGATGGAGGACACCTTCCTCATCTGACTCCTCTAAGTGGAGATAAATAACCTCCTTATCATCAATTATTTAGGAATCAAATTATTCTTAATTGGTTAGGAACTGAATGATATTTTGGTCATCGTCAAAGACTTAGAAATTTTTTACATTGTTAGGAATAGAAGGACCTAGTACTAGCTCAATGGAGAATCTCTTTACCTTGGATTCTTAGAGAGTCTCCAAATTAATAGTGGAAGTAAATAGTGAATCCACAACTTGATTTGTTCTCTAGAAACAACTACTATAATGAAAGCCTCAAAGCTCTTATTCAAATCCCATGCTTTGTGTTTATATATTTTTAGATAAGATAGCTTACATTGGTATTTGTTACTAACTTGATTGACTACCATATATAAATCCCCATATATTAATAACTGCATGACATTGTTTTAGAGTGAAAAGTGCAACCCCAAAATCAATGCTTCATAATCAGCCCTATTGTTGGTGCAAAGGAACTATAATTTATATGCTACCAATAATTTTTTCCCTTATGGATCAATAAATTCAGTCCCTATCCTGATCTATTTTTGGATCTAGCACCATCAAAGGGGAGAGTCCATAAATGATTAGAGGACTAGGATTCTAGCTCTTGTATTTCATTTCATGTAGTTAAAGTATAAATACCAAGGCTAGGGGATTCATAACTTACCTCTTCATTCTTGACATTGTACTTTGTGATGGGATATTTGATTCTTAGTTCCTGATCAATATAAATTTGGTTTGGAAGGCCTCTTCATGGTACTTAAATGTAATAAAAATCTATTGAAATATATTCATTGAGTGTCTTAGAATAGTTCCTAATCAGTAACAGTCCATACCCTTTAGGTATGTCTACTACAAGGATGTCGATAGTCATCTATACTTATGGCTTAATGCTACTTGAATACACACAATAATGATCTCCCCAATTACTAGTACCATTGTTTTATCTAACTATGAGACTATTCTCTTTGATGGGATTAGAGTTAGGCCAAGATTTTTATGAATAGAAATAGACATCATAGTTGTTGAATCTCTAGAATCGACCAAGTAATTATGAATATTCTTACCAAATGTCCTAATAGTTAGAAAAAAGGGTGGAACCTATGGCTTGCTTTTATATTTGACATTAGTGTCAAAATCCTTCATTTTCTATGTAGAGGCTTTTGTCTTATCCATATGGGCCTTCCTAGTGATAGACTTCCATAATAACTATTTTTATTCTACGATATAAGATAATTCATGAAGGGTGATATTTGCTTTGATTTTCTTCATTTTCTTAACAATGTTGTACCCTCCTCTACTCTATTCCTCCTTATTTTGAGGCTGATCATTCCATTTTGGGGGAGGTGGATTATTATCAGCTTTTAGACTTGGTGGATTGGCTATGCTATTTGAAAGAGTAGAAATTGTGAGGGTTGTCTATTCCTTAGGTTGTAACCACCTTTTTTTAATTGATGGAATGCATGGATCTCATCCGTTTTTCCCATTGGTACATTTTCTTCTTCACTCAGGAAAGGAAACTCATGAATCTCAAAGAACATGGCAATGTTTGAAGGGCTATAGTCCTGATGGAATTCTATTGGACTATGCACAAAGTCTTTCCTTACTACCTCTATTTGAAAAATCTCAAATGTTGCACAAAATTTAACACAATCAAGTTCACCATGTTGAGAAGTATTATGGATTATGCACCAGTTGGGCAAAGCTATCTCTATTATATTGATATTCAAAGGCTTGTTAGACTTTTCTATATTATTTATAGGCCTAGTGAATGGTCTATTATAACTATAAAACCTAGAATTATAATTATTATTGAATCCATTAGTGTTGACTATCTTTCTTTGCTTGCTAAGGAAGTCATTGCTTAAATTATAAACCATATTTTGTATGGCATATATCTCTGCTTTAGTAGAGTCAGTTCCATAGACAATAGAAGTAGAGGATGTAGCCATATGTTTATTCTAATGGCCACCATTACCTTGTGCATGGTTTTTAAAAAAATTATAATTTGAATGTGTCATCTATGTTAGAAGAGGCAATGTGTATAGCTAATTGTAATTAAATATAGGGATGTTATGCTTCACAGGTGGAATTGTATTCAAATCTAAGATACCATTGTTGACATTGGGTATACCAGGAACCTAAGGATTAATCTATATATCAATGTTGATGGCCTCTTCATAGGCTAAATCCATAGTGTTGATAGAATTAACCCTTCATAATAAGACTAAAGTAGTTAGATCCTGAATATTCTTGTACATCTCCAATGCCAACACTTCACTTGGTTTATACACCAGGCTTAACCAAGTGTACATCTTTTCAAATATTACATTGAAGGCCCAAATTGGTTCATTGGGATCCCTATTCATGGTAGTAAAGTTTTATTATATCAAATTAGATCTCCTGACTTGGCCAAATTATGCAAAAAATAAGTGTAAAATGCATTCTAGGAAGTAATGGAATTCTCTTATAGATTAAGATACCAATCATAAGCAAAATCCATTAGTGTAAAAGGAAAAAGTCTACATACACCATATTCATTAATAACATTCATCAATATCAATGTAGCCTTGAAATACTTCATGTGTTCTTATATCGTTCTTCCTCCTAAAGCAGATAAGGAAGGTAGATACTTTTCAAGATTCCTAGGTAGGTCATACACATCCCTCAGGATGGTAATAGCAAATCAAACCAAAAAAGGTTGTTGATCCATGGGATGATTAATAGGGGAGTTTTCCTTACCAGTGAGGGTGTTCTATATTTGCTATTAACAGAGGTAGTTGGTAAAAATCTATGCCTTCTATGATTTTACAAGGGTGAGACTAGAAGACTAGCCTAAGCACCAGATCTGATCACTCTCCTAGGTGACTCTAGTGAAACTCAATGTAGAAACTAACCTATTTTACTATAAAATCTCAAGTCCCTCCTTCTAGTGCCAAAAAAATGTTGATTCAATTTTTATGCACACTAATTCGTAACAAGGTAGCCACTAATGTTTCAAGATCTTAATAGAGGTAAACTCGACTCTAGGGCATGAGTCACAGGTATGTGGTTTTAACAACTAGGTGATGGAATAGTATAAAAATAATTTATGTTCTTAACTAGGATTATGAATAGATGAATGGTCTCTAAAATAAAATTTAATCTAGGCGAGTTGGTGGCTATATGGTTACTAATCTAGAGTGGGTATATCTTAGAAATAAACTCAAAAAAAATAGAGGGAAGGGTAGCGTAGAAAATAAAGACTCTATGGATTTAAGGATTAACTTTTAGGATATATTCTTAGTGGACAAGTACTTTCAAAACCATTGTCTGTTGCTAGCAGCTACTCTACACACACAAATAAACATGGTCAAGCAGTCTAGGATAGTTTGATATAGGAAACTCAGAGGACTAGGCCAAAGGTTGATAATTTTAGAGTAGCTATTTCACACCCTTATTTATGATAATATAACTTATACTAGAGAAGTATATGAGATAGATATTTCACACACAAAAGACTATATCATTGAAAATTCCTCTACACACTTATAACAATGAAACAATCAACTTACTTGAGAATGATCAATATAATTGTTAATTATTCAATTGATTTTACACATATAAAACTAGAATATTAATAATAACAATAAATAATTTCTCATTTTTTTTTTACACTAATAATTACTAAATCATACAACCAAAAAGATGGAACATAATTACGTATAACTTGGAGATAAAATACACAAACACATAAGTTGACAATCAAAAATTTATTTTGCTTCTATATTGATTTTTTTGATGCTTGAAAATCGAGGTTACATATGCTTAAACATACTTGGGGAGGGGTAACCTCATCCTAAAAGTACAATTAAATTAAGACTATATGGCATAACTAGAGCCTTAGTTTTAACTGAAGTTTCAAAACTATATGTAATGTATACATATAATTAACTCAAATTTATCAAAAATTAAAGTTATCCTTTACAATATGATGCAATGTGTGCTTACTTAAAAATAATTTAGGTAACTTTATATTCAATTTATTATCATATGAAAACTATGAGTATAAAACTTAATGTTGTTACATTGAATTAACATGCACAAAAATGGCCCGTACTCAACTAAGGCTAAGTGGATGATTACATGGATGTGTTAAATTTTATGGGGGTCATTATTATAGATGTTAGTACTAAACTAGATGTTACTACCTAAAGTTTATTATTGTTTACCTCCAACTCAAGATAACATTTGTGACCTGAATCATGCTACTACCTTATGATGCCTAAGTTGAGTGATGAGGGTTTGTGTAACATGTTAACTTTCTCTAAGTGTTTTGTATGCTCTGCCTTTATATTTTGAAATTTGATCTTGAAAATTTCTACTTGCATTACCTTATTTCTTTTAAAACTCAACTCAACTTCAATATATTCAAGTTTTAACCCATGTAAACTTTACTTTAAATTCTCAGACACTTTCTGAATGAGTTGATCAAAATTGATTTTGCTTATTAGCTTACCAATATCATCCCTTGACTTTGAAAATTTTAATTCATCCAAGATTTTCAAGATAAGAGTTTTGTGTTCTTGATATTTGGGTATTACTACCCTAGCCATGGTAACCCACTCTCTAGTTTCCTATGTTATGATGACCACTAAATTGAGGGCATTTGATGGCTCCAATGGTATCATTAAGGCCAAATGGCTTTATTCCTTATTATTAGTGTACAAAATTAGTAAATTCAACTTATTTTCATCTTGATTTAATTAATTAAACAATTAATGAGTTGTTGTAATATGGGGGGGGGGGGGTAATTCTACCCTCAATTCCTGCTAGAATGTGGATTATTTGTTGATGTTCTTTGATTTTCTCTAATTCTTGTTCCAATTCTTGTCTTTTCATCTATGTCCCCTAATGTAATGCTATCATATCATCCTTATGGGTTTCAGCTATGGACTTGAAATCTTCTATGTATGGGGACTGATTGAGTTGTCTTTTCTTTCTTTTAGATAAGGTAAAGACATCCTGCATTTCCTCAAGAATGATCTCCCTCCTAGATTCATCCTTTGATTTCCTCTTTATAACCCTTTGAATGATCCTTGAGGGCTTATCAAACAAATATTTTATTGATGGAATTTGTGTAATTTTTAAATTAGGATTTTGAGAAACCTTTAATCTAAGAACAACTACCCATGGTGGAATCACTAGCTTGGTTAGGTCAATTCATTTATTATTCTCAATTGTAGCCTCCAACTATATATCTTATGCTAGTTATTATATGTATACTTTGAGAAATGTGTCAAGAATGGATGGCCATATTATGTTGGACCAATCCACACCTCCATATTGGGGGAATGGATGGAACGTATAGATTGGTTTAGGTCTTTTGGTCTTCCCTTAAGATGTGATAGTAGTATCTTGGGAATAACTTGTGGAAGGAATTGTAAAATTTATCTATTTGGAAGAGACATGGATTTGGGAGCTAGCCAATGCCATTTCAATTTACTTAGAGTCCCTTTTCTTTTTCATGGTTTGAACTGTAGCAGCCCCAGAGGGAATACAATATTGGTGGCAACAATTGACATGGCTAGAACCATGGGGGAAATTGAAACAATGATGGTAGAAGAAACCTCCTCTACTTTTAGAGTGAGCAAAGGTATTTTCAAGACAATAGTGGAAGAAAATGAAACATCAGGGGTGGAGGTGTCATCCTCCATCTTTGGAGTGAGGAAAGGGATTTTCAAAACATCACTAATAGGAACTGACCTAAAAATGGGAACAAACAAGGAAACTTGGGAAGAAGGGTTTGAAGGCTAAGCCTTCTTACCTGATTTGTCATCTTTTCTTGGTGACTTTGCTTTATCGAATTTAAGGTTTAGTGACTTTTCTCTTTCCAATTATTACTCTTCATCTATTTCTTATTCGACCTCTATTTGCTATTGGGGAACTAAAGGTATGTCATATGGTTGATCAACTATTGGATTATTTGTTAGGGGAGGAGACCTTGGATTTATCTTATAACAAGTTATAGTCTTCAATGGTGTGGAGGAGGCTTACTAAATTGAGGAAGTAACTACCTCTATAACAACCTCTTGCACTATAGATTTCTACAATTATGGTGTAGCTGTAGGTATTTGTAATGGTAATGTAGATGGGTGTTCTTGGTCCTCTGCATTAGAGGAATCCAATTCAATTAGATCCCCTTGTGCTCCCCTATGCTTAGTCTCTCTCAAAATAGGATCTTTCTTAATAGATCTCAATAGTAGGGGAATTCCTTGGTAAGGCCCTTCTTGTAATTTTGCTTGTTTTTGGGACATATTTCCCCAAAAGTCTGAATAGCCCATCCTCTAAGGGGTGGTAGCCTAGTATTTATTTCTTGAACTAAAATTGATGGATCTTGCTAAATAATCATCAAATGATCCTCTTTTATGCCTACAATATTTTCCCCTTTCAAGACTTGAGCATCATCTTTTGTATTTAGGAACATAAAATTATGGTCATAGGGGACATGTTGGTATGGAATACCAAAGCCATGGATATGATTTTAGATCAGACCATGGGTGTCCCAATCTCTATGTGGCAAGGTAGGAAATTGATAATGCTTTCTCTTGTTTCTTATGTCCCAAAAATGTTTCTTGATTATATAACACATCTTACCAATGATCATTTGAGATCCATAAAATATGCTTTTCTTCTATTTTATCAAATCCTCCTTCAAACTCAACCAAAGTTGATATGCAATTTCGTTCTCTACAAGCTTATTCGATATGTACTTGGGAAGGCACAAGGGGTGGTCCTTATAACTGGTGACCATGATCACCATATAGTCTAGGTATAACCAATAGTCACACTGAGGAGCCAATGTATCGACTATGCTCTTTGAAATTTTGAGCAGTGGGGCCTCATTAATTTCCTACCATACTTAAGGATATACATTCTTGAAAATTTAGACCATACTATTAATATATGCATATATACATGAATTGGTAGTAATCACAAATGTGATTCTTTATATAGTTTGGGGTTGGGCTCTATAACTCCCTAAGGTACCTATACACTATGCCCATTACTACATCTAGAAGGTAAGACATCATATAAAAATGGCTTGATAAATTGGTCCACTTGCCTTTATGCAAAAATTTCTCCCTTAACTTGAATCTTATGATCTCACCTAGGGCAAAATTTACTTTGTTAATCATTACCATATCTAGTAATGGTACCCAATCTAGGTTGAGAAAATGGATACTTGGCATGCCATACATTTTGTTCAATAAGGCCATCCCAATATGGACCCTCATTCTGAATTTGATAATGGGAGTGGGATACTTTCCTTTTAGGACCATAGTTTCCCCAAGAATAATCCTTGAGCTAAGAAATTTCTTAATTGAATTCTTCTTGTTCTATGTTACTAGCCTATGTTTATCAAATATTGCATCCATAATCGATAGAGATAAGTACCTTTGAAAATCATTATCAATTATGCAAGCCACAACCATCTGGTGATCCATATGGTGTAAGAAGGCATATTGTGTAATATTGATATCAAATAATAAGTCCCATATCATGTCAAAGTAGGGAATAACCTCGGGCTTGGCTATCGTGAAATGTAATCTTTATCTCTTAAGAGAGAGTAAGTCTATAGCCAATTGGAGCTACATGGGTGATATATTTACTTCATGTGAAAACCCATATAGAAAATCAATGGCATCCTATAATTATGAGTAATTATCATACCTATTATCAAATATTATTATGTTAAACATTGTGTCTATAAACTTTGTAGAATCCTTGATGGATAATGTGGATGGTGGAAACACTCCTCTAAATGTCTTGGATGATGAAGCCATTAAAATGATTTGGTATGCTCAATGTCTATTTCTATGTATTGTGAAAACTCTTGTATAGTAGTTCCTTATTTGCAATGGATTCACATGTAGCTAGGGCTTCGTTAACAAAGTAGTAATTGAGTTTGAATTCACTTATGAGCAATGAATTTGACGATAGTTGAACATCATTGATATAGCCTTTTGCATTCAATTCCAGTTCATACACTTTTAATGTCCAATGTTTATATAATTTAATTTACTTACATAATTCAAATCTCATTAGTTTAGTTATGGGTTACATTCTTTTACAAGTGTTGGGAAGTAGTTTCACTTTGTGGGCTAAGTCCAATGGGTTTTTGATAGTTAGGTGTTGAGAGTCAGGTTTTGTGTTGGGACCAAGCCAATAATTATTGAAAACCAAAGGCTCTAAATATAAATCCCAAATAAAATACTTGATTAAAATTCCTAAAGACCAAATCCCTTATATCAATGTTTGAACAAAAATTCTAATCAAAAGCTCTAAACAAAACCTTTGAAGGAAACCTTCAAAGCACATAAAGTTGATGATGACTATTTCAGACAAATTTTCCAATTAAAAGTCCCAAAAAAAATGTCCAATATATAAATTCCAATGAAGATTGTTCTGAAAAAAACCACCAAATAAAAGAAAACATGAACAAAAGTTGTGAACAAAGTCTGATGAACAAACACTGAACAAATATTTTGAACAAAATTATTGATGCAAAAAATTTGAACAAAATGTTTGATGAACAAGTCCCGAACAAAATTTTAAATACAAAAAATTATGAATAAGTAGTTCCAAATAAAAACAAAGTCCCAAAACCTTCAAAGTACAAAACTCCTCAAATGCATTAATAAGTTAGTCAAAAAAATGTATAATGTTATTATTTGTACTTTCAAGTGTGAAGATTTATGGAGAAATCTAGTAGAAAATAAAATATAACAAACAAGGCCAAATCAAAATAGTGGGTCCCCATTTCTTCGTAAATAAAAGGGGGTTTTTGGGTACAACATTGTTCTTTTTTATTTATCTCTTTGTTGTCAGTGTAGGATATTAGTTTCCTTGTATTTAGCTTACATAGGTATTATTTTGAGGTCACTTAGGTGTCATAAATGAGGTAATTAAGGTTCACATGCACATGGGAAAATTTTAGTCAAATTGGTGGGTAAAGATACCCTTACCCACCAATATTGACATATGGAACACACAAACCATTTGGTAAAAGTCTTGTGTTCACATTGTCAAATGTCTTGGCTCTATGCCTCCACTATAATTATAAATATGCCTCTCAACTAAGCTATATTTTAATGAGTTATGAATGTAATATTAATATAATTATGATCTATTTTGATTTTAGTCTCAACAACAGAGTTCTGCTTCTATTTACTTTTGATTTGAAGTTTGTGTGTTCGATTCTATAAGTTGGATCTTGAATAATTATGTCATGTGTTATATTTTTGTTTTCTTTTCTATTTTTTACTATCATTGCCTCTACCTCCTTCTACTTCAGTATGTTGTTTTTTACTTAACATTATCTCCATCTCCTCCCTCATTCCTCCCCCCACCAAAATTATTTAATAGTTTCAATTTCAATTTATTATCTCACACATTATAATTTTGTGGATGATTTTTATTCAATGTGAATATTTTATTCATATGGATTGAAAAATATTGATTGTGTATCAAAATTTATTTAACATAAAATTTAATATTATAGTGACATGTATTGATTCAACCATATTCAAATTGAAATTGAAAATATACAACACGCCAATTTATTATTTTTTAAATTAAAAATGAATTATAATACTTTGTATATGACAATAAAATTAAATAAGGAAAGAAAACATGTATGGTGCTACATTGATATCAATTACATCCCTTCAATACTTAAATCTCAAAATAAATATATGCATTACTCCTTAAACTTAAAAAAAACTATTTGTAAAGGGTAGATGTAGGATAATGGAGGAAAAAATAGGGGTATAAAGCAATGTTAATTTTATTAAAATAATAATAGTTGAACTTGGAGAGAATGTTAGAGACACTTTAAAATAAAATTTAATAATTATATAAGAACATGAATTGTGACATTTTGAATGTAGTCTCTAATTTTTTTTTAAAAATATCCATTAGATAAAAGTGTGAAAATTAGATGCATTTATGACAATAGGTTGGTCATTTTTGTGAAAATATAAAGAGATGGCATGTGTATGAACACACTTTGTTGAAGTAAATGAATAAATTTGTGTATGAAACTTCATATATGGATAGGTGAAATGTCTAACATTGTTGAGAATATTTTTTATCAACTTTTTATTATAGATAATTTTTAAATAATTTTACAAGTAAAGACAATTAAAAAATTAAATTTGAAAGTGTATGAACACCACTTTTTGACCTTAACTTCATGAAAATCTATTTTTTTAAAAGCATAGTTGACAATGTGTAGATTGTTGAGATATAAGTTTTATAAACATTTGACTAATATTCAAAAATTTATAAGGGCATTGGTGACTATATTATATAGTCCATAATGAGGAATGTTATGTATAAATTAAGTAATAATTATAAATAATATTCTAATATTAAAAAAAATTAAATATTTTAAAACTATATTTTATCCTCTAAAAACCCATATATATATATATATATATATATATATATATATATATAGTATAATCTGTTTGATCAAATATGTGGGCAAAGATAGAAAAGGCTCATAAATTTCTTAGAAATCAAATTAGCTGGTTCATGATAGGGCTAGGACTAGATTTGGGAACCCCTAAGCCTAAAACTGAAGCAAGTTTATAGGGAATGTGGAAAACAAAATTTTCTAAAATTATAAAGGGTGTACGCCCTTTGGAAACCAACTAATTTGAACCCTCTTTATTATTTTTCCCCATTTTTTTCATTGATCACAAAGGGTGTACGTGATTTAAAAATTGCACATGACCTTTGTAATTCATGAATTTATCTTATATTTACCATGAAATTTACTCATTTTTTCTACTTTTTTCAAACTATAAGTTGGTATTTTCTACTATAACTATGTGAATTTGGTGAATTCTCGATTCACTTATTTGAATCACTACAAATTCTTTAAATTTAAATCTACAATTGGATTATTTTAGTAAAGATAAATAATGGGGTCAGGAAGTCATCACAAAAGACCAATCAAAGAGATAACAAATAAGGAAATTAAAGAGAAGAGAGAAAAAGAAATAAAAAGACAAGCATATAGGAGAACATCCATAAGGGCTTCTAGGTAAAGTGAAGGTGCTTTCTCCACACCAAGTAAAATTTTAAATGAAAAGAACATACCCAATTATATAAAATTTAGTTTAGATATCTCTACAAATGAGATAATAAAACTCAATCAATCTTTGTTGAATGATGAAATTCAAAACTTAGAACATGTAAGGAATTTGTAATGAGTATTGAAACATATGGAGAAACACAATATAATGAAACATCCATTCATAATAAAGTTTTGAGTATGATGATAATCGAAATCAATTAATGACCCCAATTAATGTGGCTCGTAATGAATAAGAATTTAATTCACCCATAGGGTCTAATGTAGATAGTCAACCCTCTATTATTCCTACTATGATTAAAGTGGTAGGAACACTTGTTGACAATTTTGACCACATGTCAAAATGGATCAACCCTCCTATAGTAGATAACTTATATATGGATCAAATATAGTGTCATAGGGTTTTTTATTTATTATATGTAAATTTATGCCATTTTTTCCTTGATCATGGTTTAATTAAGTCCTATGTCAAGTTGAGTCATTTAGGGGTCATATAGGGGTCTTGTATGAAAGTGGCATGGTTTTCAAGGTGCCCAAGTGTCCTATATTTCTTCCCAACATCCAAGATGTCAGATTATATGTTTTGAATGTTAGTACATCTAAAATTTATAGGTTCCCTAATTGATCATCAAGAAAACAACTAAAAAATAAATAGTTTGGCACTTGTATGACCCATGAGGGATGTGACACATGTAAATTTTTTTTGGAATGAATATTAAACTTCCATAAACTTATCTCATCACTTAATAATATTTTAAATAGCTAAAAAAGGTCAAAAATTGTTCTTCTCTCCTATCAACCTTCTAGACATGTAAAACCAGTCAATAGGTTTGTGCTTAGTATTACCAGTTGGAGAAGTTTCAGACCAAAAAATTTTGGGAGGTGATATTAAACTCATATATTTTCATTTTTATAATAATATTTAGATGATTGGTTAACTGTGCTTTATGTACCATCTGTAACAAGTTGATTATGTTTTTCTACTCATTATTTCCCATACCCTATAGTTTTTCTCTTGTTTGAATGATTCCATACAATCCAAATGATGGGATTGAATCCAAATGACATATAAATATTCACCTCATGTTCCCCATTCTTTTTTTTAATATTTAAAACTATTTTAATAGGCCAAGTATCTTAAGTTGTAAGAGAAGGCACCATTTTATGTTGCAAATAGGATTCCACCATTTTCATAATATTCATGATTTGTTAGTGGTTTAATAAGGTGAATATATATTCATTCCCATGTTTAAAAATTAATCTTTGTCCCCTCACATTTAAATATGATTCTCCAAAGTAATATTCCATGGCATTATAGTCATAAGTATTATATAGTCAAAAGTATTATATAGTCAATTGCTTCATGACTATCATACATAGTCACTTGAATGAGCTATGTTAAATCTTTGTCACATTAATGAGAGAGTAAAATATATCCCTATGGTTATTTACATATCCTTATCACATGATTTATCAAGTGGAGTCCATAAAATAATGTGTGGTTAGCATGGGGGCAATCTTTTTTATATACACACAGTCTCCTACCATTAGCATGTACCTATAGGTACCTCATGAGGATAAAAAATGTTGAGAGGGAGTATTTGATCTAAGAAAGGTCCTTGATAATGAAAAGATTCTATTTTAAATATTTTATTTAGGTCAAAAACTCATTGAAGGTCAAATACAATGCACATTGTCCACACTTACATTCATTGCCTATATATGAGAATGCCCACCTATAGGTGGCATCATATAGATATGAAGATACATGTACGTAGAATATTAGACAAGTTATAAGATTATTAAAAGCCATATTTTGTTGATTATATCATTTTAGACTTATGAATAATACACCAATTTGGCAAGTAAGGAGTGAGGAACCCTTCAAAGGTGAAATAACTATGTTCAAGGATCAAGTCTCTAAAAGCATAAAACAAAGCACCTTACCATTTTGTGGATGTCATATGATAAGGTTTCAAAAGTATTGGAGGAATATTAATGATATTTCCTTGTATTATCTACATAATATAAGGGCTATACAAAATTTGGATGGTATATGACTAGTGGAAGTTAGTTTTTGACGAGCTCGAATATGCACCTTTGACCACTGAATTTAGGCAGTGATATCTATAGGGTTTAGAATTTTAGGGTGATTCTAGCATCTCAAAGTTAAAATAAGGTACATATTCATTATTGAACTATCTTGTTGAGAGTAAATGTATACTAATAAACCCAATTATCTTTAAAAGAGGTTGGTATGCAGAGTTTTGATCCCATATACAGCTACACATGTTTGCTTCTTGAAACTATTCATCTACAACCAAAGGCCATCTTCTACAACATCCATGATAAGGACTTAAGCATGGAAACACCAAAATTGTTTTATGTAAGATTATTATAAATGGCTCATAATATCTAAAGGTGATTTGGTACATATTCCAAATGAGTTCTCACCTATAGGATCTTATTTATTCTAATACAATCAACTGTAGTTGATTGTAGGTAATAGTAGGTTATGGAGTAATATTTTAATATTGGTATTACATAAAATTAATGTATATAGGTCCAAAAATATATTTAATGAATCTAATGGACTATAATTAGGTTCATAAACATTATCCTCAAGATTAAACACGTAATGACACCTACAGGTATGATGCCTTGAAGCAGAACATAGTCAAGAAATGTGTAGTCTTAAGAATTCAAGGTGTATGAAGGAGTACATGGAAGTTTAGAGTGATTAATGGATTTATAATACCTCAATAATAATCATATAAATTATAATACTCTCTTATAATATGTAAATCATTCATAGAAAGGACTCACATCAAGCAATATGTAGTCTATATCCCAAATCTTGCACATAGTCTACCTTCTACGGCTCTATCTTTGATTTTAAAGGATATGGGAGGTCTATTGGCCTGATAAAAAACCAAAACTTTTTGCATATTGTCTCCATAACTTGTATAATCCCCTATAATATCTATTTGGTTTGAGTAAATAGGGGAAGTACCCTATATTTTGTCTCAGACATAGGTTACCTCCCTAGAAGTGAAAACCCTACAATCTTGAAAAATAAGGATAAAAACATAGACCAGGAGATAATTGGACATTACAAGGATGTTTGGGAGGTTTTTTAACATATAAACCATGCATATTAGTAATAAACTCAAAAATATGGTTTAGACTGCCATGTATGCAGACAAACCTACTAGGCATGGTTTAGATCTAAAACCAAATGGGGGTTTAACTTTATTTATAACCTTAGGTGATCACTCAAATGATATGTAACATGTTTATGGGTATATTTCATATCTTTATAAGATTATATATTGTATATAAAACAAAAGGAATCTATTTTTGAGCTTAAAATCACATTAAACCTGTGCAGAATGAGGAACCAAGCACGATAGGGTAGATTGAGATGCTCACATATTATCTAAGGTTGTGCATGGAGATCCAAGGAGTTTATTTAGGTTGATATGGTTACTGAATATTTATATTTTTTAACTTTTTTGCATTTATAGCATTCCATCTCTATGAACAAAGCTTAAGAGCAAAAAATGACCTAAAACCATGCTAAACCTTGGATAAAGACCCGACTAGGAAAACAAAGATGGATCTATATACAAATTGGATTTAATGACTATTAAAATTGATGTATTTTATATAATAATCTTTATGGATCCTCCCAATCAAATTTTATACAAACCTACTTATATGGACAAGAGCGAAACTATCTTTATTTGACTATTTTTGATGTTTTATATGATTTAAGAGGTTTCAAGAGGTGTATCCAACTTTGGAATAAATATAAAGACTTATTATAATTAAATATGTCATTTAATACTTCATAAATACTTTTAAGTGTGTCTACCACAACCTTCATCTCAGCCAGTCAAAATCGGTAAAGTGAGCAAGGTAGTGAGAAGTGTGAAAACATTAAGTGGGAGCGCATTTAAGGTGCACCTAATAAATATAAGGCCATGGAGGGTCTTACCAAGTTTCATTCACTCTATTATACATATTTACATGGAAAATTGAAGCCAATTTTGAGGCCAAGTGTGAGGGGTGAGTGGAAGAAGAGTTTCTTTGACTGTAGGCAGTGATGACTCACTTAAAAAAAATATAGATGATGAAAGATGTATCCAATTCATGGGAGATCATCTATACAACCCATACCTCTTATTTAAATTATGATATCTATCCCTAGTTATTTTTTGGATATTTCAAAAGAGGTATATGATGGAGTTTTCTTATACATAATGAGAACTCGTACGTCACATTTGATGAGTCTCATGACTTGGAGGGTGATTTTTCCTAACATACCTTATATTTTTTATCTTCTACATCATTATATTATATATTTAACTCCTCCTCTTAGCATTAAATTTTTTTAGTAACCTTTGGACTTCTCTTTTCCCACTTCTCTCTCAAATGCTATAAGTAACTTCCATTTTGGCCTTTGTAATCAAATTTCACTCCATGTATGGTGAATCCCTGATAGAATGATGTAATATTTTACATTTTAACATTAATTAAAATCTTATTTTTATTTCTTGAACAATTTTATAAGTGTGAAAGTGATGTATGGTGATGCAAAGTGATAATTCTCTATCCTTTATTCCCTTATCCTTTTATGTTTGTGTAATAGTTCCTATTATAATAGGTAATATGAGGTGTTGTTAAGTTTATGAGCCTAATTTTATGTTTAAAATGATCCTTATTATTTTAAAATATCCTATGGTTCACTTACCTTGGATAGTTCTCATGCATCTCACCTTCATATTAAAATACTCATGTTAAAATCCATAGGACTTGGATTGTGTGCCTTGTTTCTTACTGCATGAAATTATGATGATCATATGGAAGTCATCTTGGTGTATCATCCCCTTGGATTAGGTTCATTTCATGTAGCTTATAACTTTTTTCCCCATAAGGAAATAATTAAGTAGGTGTGATCATTTCAAGATATATTCAGGGAGTTAGCCTTTAAATCTAAAGAACATCCAATGTGGAGGGAAGAAATAGGGTAATAGTAAAGAATATATTTAATGAATTTAAGTAAATAGACAATAAAATTTATAAAAAATATATTAATGTGTCAATATGAGTACTAATAGAATCTATAGTTAGTAATTCAACATCTAAATATCAATTTTTTTAGTGAAACAAGTAAATCCTTAAACTTAAATAGAAAAAATCTAATAAATGTTGTAAAAATAAGAACAAGGATTGATGAACTTTCACTCATGGATTTTTTGGAATTTAATGGTAGACTATCATGAAAAGATAAGGTATTAGTTGAAATAACAAGACATTTGATTAAAAAAATTGGCATGACAACACAAGGGTCTCATCTAATGTCAAATATGTTGTTAAAAGAAGAAAAGTATCACAAATCAATGAGCCAAATGCAAAACATTTATTAGACATGAACTAAATATAATTTTACAAAAAAAATTATTAAAAATATAATTGATAATTGATAACTAGCTAAATGTCATTTGAGATGTGCAAGCCTTTCTATGATAAAATCAACTAAACATGCACCACATGTTATTTTAGGGTACATGTTGAATTTGCTATACATTTTGATGTTTTTATCATATACATTGTAATTTACATACTGATGATTTTATGCAAGAATGTATGGTGTCTTCCCCACCTAAAACATAAAGAAATTAATCCAAAGATTTTTTTGTCAAAAACCAGAGGGTCAATTTTTTTTCACCAAACAATGTTTAGATGTAACATGTAATAGTTATGGTGGTTTGTCAAATTTGATGAACTATATACATGAATTTTTATTAAAAAAAGGTTATTATAAGTAGTATAAATATATAAAGTATGTGTTAAAAGATGGAAGAGAGTCATCAATATGTGAGATGGTTACAACCAATCTTTTTGTATCTAATTTCATGTTTGAATTTAAGAATAATATTATCTACCAATATGCAAGACATACACACAAATAAAAATGGTTAGATAATAAATTCAAGATATGCAAGGACAAATTACCAATTGGAACAATTTTTTTGGTTGTGGACTTTTATAATAACTACACACTGTATCCACATAATGAGGCTCAATCCCAATACTATAATTCAACTCAAGTTGGAAAATTCATTCATATTACATTCAGACATGTACATGATAACACATATGAAAATAGAAATATTTTGAGGGAGTGACACTTTTATATGAGAAATGACATATTGCATTCTCTAGAGTTTTTCCATAGTTATTTTGAGATATTTTATAAAAATATGAATACAAGAGAAATCATGTTTGATACACACTATATTGGTCAGATAATTGTGCAAGGTAGTTTAAGAATTATTGAATGTTTTAATGGTTAATAAAAATGCATAAGAAGCATGATGTTCAACATTTTTTGATCTTATTTAAAGATAGGCATGTCAAAGGGGAAGATGATAATGCAGGTGTATGTGTAAAAAGATCCCTTAAAAAAAGAGTAGGGAAGGCACAAGGATGGTTCTAATTTGATCAATACTACAAGTATTATGACTTAGTGTAATGAAATTTTTTGTCATGGATCCGATAAATATTCTCATGTGCAAAGATTATTTTGGTTAATTGAATAACAACACAATGCAATGTATGAATCTTGAAGTATAGTACCTAGATAGAGTATTTTTCACTCCATTCAAAACTCAAATTAAATTTCATGAACTATTTATACTATGTATATGACATGTTTTTGTTATACATGTATGGAATTTAATTAGAATGAATGTAAGTCAAAATAATAGGTTAATGAATGGTATTTTAGACCCATATAACCTATAGATATTATCCATTCACTCCAAAAATTGATGAATCATAAAAAGGCATCATTAATTGACTTTGACTACATCTCAGATCTTGTGTAACTAGGTACAATTTATTCCTAATTTAAATGGTCAGCCTTAGTTATCTTAGTGATATGTTTAATTTTTTGTATATGTGCTTGAAACTTGATTATAATTTAAATAAAATCCATATTTTTTTAGTTATTGTACCTGAGGACGATTATGAAGGAATAAACTACTACTTATATCATTATGTAGAGGCAAAAAGAATTTAACCACAAATGTCATGGATGGAGAAGAGTTCATTTATCCAACTAGATCCGTAATGGTTATAGGAACTTGGATTCATAGGTACAATCATAAAAAAAATAAAACAATAATTATTGGAGAAATTTAAAACACATAGGGTGGTGCTTCATTATTCAAATCTAGTTATCACTACAAATATTCAAATGATCAAATATCATGGAAAGACTCAAAATAGAAGTTTGTGGAAATTGTGTGAATCTACCCTTGAAATGATTCTTGAAACACTTACAAAAAGAGATGATCTTAAAGGTATGTTAGATTAAATTTATTTGATTTAATTAATTTTAATTTTCAATTATTTATCATTATGTATTTATTTTTGTTTAAACTTTTTACTAATAATTTTAATGTAGGTTAGTGGCACCATATGAGCTTCCACGTTCATGTGGTTGGTGGCATGAGTAGAGAATATTATTTATTGAAGCAAATAGAATCCAAAAAATAATTAATATGAATGTTATCTACCTCAAGAAAATATGTTTTCACCTTCTCTTTATTTGTCCTTTCAATACAAATAACAAAATAGTCTTATCTAGGTATTAATTATGGTCTAGCGACCTATTATTCTAAGTCTTATCTTGTAGGCATAATTTATCATTCATACTTTATCTAACCCTATTCAATCAATATATAGTTTTATAAAAAAAATTAATGTGTAAATTAGTGATATACTACCTTAATCAACCTTTATATAAGATTTGAAGCTAAAGAACAAGGCTAAACAATCAATTCTCATCTTTTTTAGGTCTTTCGTCAAACACCTACATGAAACAAACACAAAATTATATTATATCACTCACATTTATTTAGAGATAATACTCATAGGGTTGTGTATATG
Source organism: Torreya grandis (assembly GCA_037957365.1). NCBI lineage: Eukaryota > Viridiplantae > Streptophyta > Pinopsida > Cupressales > Taxaceae > Torreya > Torreya grandis. The sequence goes on from JARHVA010003432.1 coordinate 141,760, forward strand.
ACTAATATATACAATAGTGGGAGATGATGGCTCATCTCTATCCCTCCTGTCTCTCCTATAATGCACGTTAGAAGTTGGCTCAGTTTGTACACTCAAGGACATCAAGATTCTCCTAAGGGATGCATCTGATAAAATATAATCTTCACTCCTACGATGAAATAGAGACCATAAAATTATTATTATAATATTAAAACACCCATGTGTGTGTGATTACAAATATAATTCATCAATTGGGCTAATAAGTCAGAATATACGACCCCCACTGATTAACTTTTGGCCCTTTAAGAGAGATTTGGCTACAAGATAAAACTAATTATCTTGTATTACTCACATAAATTTATAGGTAATACTCATGGATTTTTATATAGGACTCATCCATGTAATTTTAGGATTTTAAGGCTCATCTGTAGCCCTCAAGGTTCTCTTACAATGTGAGATAAAAGTCAACTTAGTCTAAAAACTCAGAGATGTTGAGATTATCTTAAGGGATGTGTCTGATCAAATGAAAAATTCACTCCTAAGGTATGATGGATATTATAAAATGGTCATTATATCCTTAAAATTCCCATCTACATGTTCTTGCAAAGATGGTTGGTGATTGGTCTAACGAGTCAGAATATATGTCCCCCACTGACCAAATTTTACCCCTTTAAGAGAGATTTAGCTATGAGAGAAAACATGTCACATATCTCTCACATTTAGTTAGAGAAATATTCCTAGTATTTCTTAAAGGACTCATCTTTTTAGCTATTAGAGTAGGCATCTCATCTCGATCCCTCATTGTTCTCTTGCAATGCATGATGAATCTGGCTCAGTTTGCACACTTAGGGACACTGAGATTATTTTAAGGGATGCATAAAATCAACTCCAAAAATAAATATTAAGACATGATTGAGACCAAAAATTAGTATTTATATCCTTAAAACACCCATATAGACATGCATGTGAAGACAATTTTTTTATTAGGCTAATGAGTCAAAATATATGGCCCCCACTAATCAATTTTTGGCCCTTTACATAAAATTTGGCTGTAAAAGAAAGCATATTTCCGCATCTCACTCACCTATATTTAGAGATAATATTATGATTATTTTTTAAAGGATTCATGCATGAAATTTTTTTAGATAATATCTCATCTCTATCCCTCATGATTTTCCTATAATGCACGATAAAAGTTGGCTTAGTTTGCACACTCAGGAATGTTGAGATTCTCTTAAGGGATGCATCTGATCAACAAAAACTTTTGCTCCTAAGGAATTATGGAGATAATATAATTCTCATTATATCCTTAAAATTACCATCTATATGTGCCTATGAATATGGTTCCTTTATTGGGATAATGAGTAAGAATATATGGCCCCCATTGACCAACTTTTGGCCCTTTAAGAGAGATTTAACTATAAGAGAAAACTCATTATCATGTATCCCTTACATTGAGTTAGATATAATCCACCTAGTATTTATTATAGAACTCATCCATGTAAGTATAGGAGTTTATTGCTTGTATCTATACCTCATATTTCTCCTATGATGCACAAAGGAAGTTGGCTTAGTTTTCACACTCAAAGACGTTGAGATTCTCTTAAGAGATGTGTTTGATCAACTATAACCTTCACTCTCGAGGTGTGATGGAGACTATATAATGGTTTTTATAGAATTAAAATTCCCATATATATTTTATGTAAATGTATTTTTTTAATTAGGCTAATGAGTTAGAATATAAGGCCCCTACTAACTAACTTTTGGCCCTTTAAGAGAGATTTAGCTATGAGAGAAAACTTAGTTTTGCATCTTGCTAACCTCAAGTTAGAGAAAATACTCATAGGATTTATTAGAGTACACATCCATGAAATTTTAGGATTTGATGAAGCATATCTATCCCTCATGTTCTCCTAAAATGTGAAATGGAAGTTGACTCAATTTACACACTTAGGGATGCTAAGATTCTCTTAAGAGATGTGTTTGATCAACTGTAACCTTCAATCTTGGGGCATGATAGATGTTGGAAAATAGTTATTATAACCTTAAAATTACCATCCATATGTACCCAAAAATATGGTGTATCTATTGGGCTAATGATTAAGAATATACAGCCCCCACTAACTAACTTTTGGCCTTTTAAGAGGGATTTGGCTGCGAGAAAAAAACTTGTTGTGTCTCACTCACATCAATTTAGATAAAATCTTCATTGGATTTATTATAGGACTAATCCATGTAAGTGTTGGATTTTATGAATCATAACTATCCCTCATGGTTCTACTGCAATGTGTAATATAATTTAGAATGATTTGGACACCTAGGGATGCTGAGATCCTCTTAAGGGATGCATCTGATCAATTAAAAATTGGGATTAAAGGAAATTTTATTTTAGAAGATAATTTATATCACTTAATATGGTCTAGTTATTCATGTTAAGGATAAAATAAGTCTATAATTTATTTTCTTTTGATTCTAAGAATGATAGTTAAGTTAATAAGCCTTATACTACTTGTAACCCCACAAGCAATGTTTTTGGCCAAGATTTGACATAGAAATATTTGTGGCAAAGTTGTAGTAGATTATATATCATGCATGTAAATGTAAAATATACATAATGGTGAAGCACATAACTTAGATCAAAATGTGTATTTTTCTAAAGCTCTATATGAATTAATAATGATCACTAACCAATAATATGTGTAAACATTAAATGATCAGAATAGAAATTACACATGTAGATAAAGGAAGCTTATTTGTTGAATAGTATGTATATGTATATGCAAAGTTATATGTTATAATTCAAAATAAAAAATAGAAAATATGTTAGTACAAAATATAGACCATAACATGTACATTTATAAAATGTGACATATCTGCATACAATGTGGGCCATATCGGCATACAAAAATAACGCATACAACCAAACCCCCAACAGAAAACTAGCTCTCCCAATCCTCATTGCCTCCAAATAAATTACACTTCATTGACATATATTTATAGCCAAGGGTGTTAGATGCCTCAACATGAGGAGAGACTCTCCTCTCAACATTGAATCATCAAATATTTGATCCACAACCTATGAAAATTATCATGTCTATAAAACATATGGAATATAAAATTTAATGCATTAAAATTATATATTGAAAATGATAAAATTTTCAAGAACAAAATTTTTAAAAATGATTTTAGAATTACTGAATTCTATCTAAATAGTTGTCTAAGGCTATGAGAATGGGTATACACCTGTGATGGATAATCTTATGGAGCATACATATATTATTAGATCTATGTGTACATACATTTATGTAAATATGACATAGAATATCATTGCCTAAATCTAAAAAACAATTTTAATATGTGTTTTAACTAGTCTCCATCCCTGAATCATCCCCTATTATAGAGAAAGTGGATCCTCAAATGTAACCCCAACATCAATAAAACCTTCTTGTCGTCCATGAGGGGTGCCCATATCATCCCTCATCATCTATAAAATTAATAAATGAATAATGTGTGAATCTAAAGAGCATGATAAAAAATATATATATACATATGACTATATATATATATATATATATATATATATATATATATATATATATATATATATTAAAACATAGTTTGTGGTTCAAGGGAAAATGAATGTACATGAATAAATATAGAATACACTAGTGGTAATTGTGGTCTTTACAATAGAATCGAGGCCTATGGAGCTACCCAAAATATCACTAATCATGTATACAAGTAAAAAATAAAAATTTCAATCAAATAAATTACACATTTAAATAAGCACATTAGAAAATAAACTTAATATTATTCTACAAACTATAATTAAAATTAAACCCATTTATCAAATATAGATGGTGAAGTAGACAACTCCTTTGTAATAGGCTGATGTGCCCTCAAAGGAAAGGATGAACCTACTAAAAATGGCATAATGTCTAATATGTTATTGTCATGTGTTGTTGAATAATCTATAGGTGATGTATGATCTGACATGCTAGTCTCTTGAGGTCCTAAATTCTCTAGTTGGGTACGCGTACATTGCACAAAGGTAGTTCTAGTCTTCAAAAATGTAGATTTGTATGTTGATCCTGAATAAGAGGCCTAGTACACTTCCTCCAATATGTTTTGCAATTATGTACATGAACTATAGCATGAGTATAAGGAGGAAGGACACTAGCATCAATACCAATACCACCAAAATTGCTGGTGCCACTACCACTGCCACCACTACCACTACCACCAACACCACTAGCACCACTACTAGTAGAACCAATATAGCTATTAGATGTCTCACCACCTATAGGCTGAGCATAAGTCTTCAATGCATGCATACCATGGTCAATCATAACTTGTGTCAAACTCATAATTTCCTCAAAGGTGTCTATATGTAGACTATAATGCAAGATTTTGGGGATAAAATCATGTGTTATCATCTTTCTATTTCTTTGAACTTAGTTAGGATACTTTTGGTCTAATATAGCACTAGTTAAATAAAATAAAGGCCCACCACCCCTACCTTGGGAGGTCTTTATATCAAAATAATTTGAATTTTATAGTAACACAACTCATAATAGATTTTTCTCAAAAAGTATAATAGAACCTCATTATTTTTTCATGGAGGCTCATCAAACACCATCCACCACCTATCCAAAGAGTTACTTTTATCCCCTAATGAACACACTAATCAAAACTAATATGTTTGTAATTCACCATGGGTAGTTGGTTGGTTCCAAGGTTAACAAATAAACCACACACTTCTTCTTTTGTTATTTTTTCTTATTATGAAAATTTATGAAAATAAATGTTTTTTAAGATCTTTCTTTGATGCAACATTGCATCAAGTTTTGAAGTTGCATTTCCCACTTCATTAAAAATAGTCTATAGAGTATTGACAAGTGAATTACATGAAGTATCAGTTGAAGAATGATGCAAACCATTAATAATTATATGTAATTTTTGACATTTTGAATTGTAATATTCATATAATTGAACTTCTTGTGAAAAATCAAATTGTTCATGGTGTTATTATACATTTTATTCATGCAATGGGTCTATCATTTAATTATGTATCTATAATTATAGAAATATAGGTTTTTTTAAATAAATACAAGATAATCTAATTAAAATTTAATTTTAAAACCCTACATGTATAAATAAATAGAAATAGAAATAGAAATTTTAAAATTTATGTATAAACATACATGAAATAGCAACTAAAATGTCAAATCCCATTGGTGGGATACAAATACAAATCAAACATGTGGTTTATAGGAAAATAGAGAGAAATATTAATGGAAAAAATCTCCAAACATATAGAATTTACCACAGGTTTCAGAAGTATGTAGTAAAAATGAGAAAGTCAATAAGGGCATATGCCCTTTTAGCTTTGTAAAGGGTGTACACCCTTTGTATGCCCTTTGTAAATGGGTTACACCATTGTAAAGGGCTTACCCTCTTTTTAAACATTAAAGGATGTATGCCTTTTAGTCTCAGGACAAGCTTGAGCTTTGTAAATTTTAACCAAAAAGGCATACACCTTTTGATTTTTTTTTGTAAAGTTAGGGGATGTCACCTTTCCGCCCCCCCCTCCCAACTTTTTTCATCGACCCTAAAATACCAACCAACATAGAAACATTGTAATGAAATATTATATAAAATTATATTAAACACATACTTTATTTTATTTTATTTTGTCTTTGGAATGAGAATCACACATCTTCAAGTTAAAAAACCCCAAAATGGATTGTATAGATGAAATAAAACTATATGTGATGGTAATCAATGTTGGATACAATCCTATTTAATATCAATTCCAATATTTATAAAATAAATAAAAAATAGTTGGGATCATATATGTATTAAAATAAATAAATTTTAGTAAATAATTCATAGTAATGATGTATTCATTCTTATAAATACATAAAACCTAAGTTATAATGTGTGTATGTATTTCATATAAAAATGTAAAACACTAAAAACAAAATTTGGGGATTACTAACCCTAATTTGGTTTTTGAGACCATAATAAGATAGAAAATAGTATAATAATTCAAATTCATAAATATGGCATTCAAGCTAACATCCAAATATAAGGTTTTGAAAATTGATGTATTGATTTGACAAGTGGTATATGCTAAATATAATAAGAACAATAAAGAGATGAGTACTTAGCTTATATAGCTATTTGTATAGATATGATTGTATTATTAGAATGGAAAATAAATTTAAGTAGGTCTATACTTCATCTAGTTCATGAACTATGTTTCTGTCTATGCAAGGTTAGTTCTATTATATCTAGGTCAATATCGACTGTCAATACTGACCTCTATACATCAGTAGTGACCTACACTGAAATATGGGTCAAAGATCATATAATCAACTTCTCTTGTCTTTTAAAGCTTTGTATGTGCAATGATAAACCTATATGATGTGCGCAACTTTAGAACTTAACCTCCTTCATCTTAAAACCCTAGGTGTGCTTGTGAGGGATAGAAACCTAAAAAATATAGGAAAGTTTAATGGGATGAGCTAGTCATATTCACTCCCATTTGATGATTGAATATTGCCTACTTATCTCATATTCTAAAGATGGAAATCAAGCCACACATATTTCTCCCACCTAATGTAATTATGTAATTATGTTCCTTTACTATGTGAGTGTATCTAATGATTTGGATTTAATACTTGACAAATATTTTTTTGAATTAACTTTGGTGTGCTTTATATTTGCCTTTTCACAACTCTTAGTGACTAATTTTCAATCTGGGAAGAATAGGAAAAATTACCTCAATGTTAATTACTATATAGATGCATACTATATAATTTCCAAGTCCCCTATCAAATGAAAACTTGTTATATACATATAGATATACACACACATGTGTGTGTCTATGTGTGTGTACACACACACACACACATGCATGCACGCACGCACATGCACACGCGCACACACATGCACATGCACACACACACGCGCGGACACACACACACACACACACACACACACACACACACACACACACACACACACACACACACACACACACACACACACACACACACACACACACACACATGAGTCTAATTAGGTAATTTCTCACATAACTAAGAAATTAAGCATATCAGTCGACCTTAAGGAAAGGTTTGATTTTAAAAAGTAGTCATTGGTAGAATAAGGTGGGTAATGTTAACCTCAAATCAATATTGACTGATGATACTAACTTAGTTTGATGTTACTAACTTATGTATACTTAAACTAAGTTGATGTATAAGATATGTATGCATAAGATAGTAATAAAATTTGAAATAAATATTAGGTTTCTATAGGCATGTAACAATGGAATGGAAGGGTCAAAATCATAAGGTATCATGTGTGTGTGTGTGTGTGTGTGTGTGTGTGTGTGTGTGTGTGTGTAGGCATATAGATATGTACATGTATGTATGTATGTATGTATATGTATATATATATATATATATATATATATATATATATATATATATATATATATATATATATATATATATATATATATATAATGTATATGTATATATATAGGCATATAGATATGTACATGTATGTATGTATGTATGTATGTATGTATATATATATATATATATATATATATATATATATATGTATAAGTATATGTATATGTATATGTATATGTATATGTATATATATATATAGATATATGTATATATATATATATATATATATATATATATATGTATATATATATGTATATGTATATGTATAAGTATATGTATATGTATATGTATATGTATATGTATATGTATATGTATATGTATATGTATATGTATATGTATATGTATATATATATATATATATATATGTATATATATATATATATATATGTATATATATATATATACATATATATGTATATACATATATATATATATATATATACACATGTACATATATATATGCCTATATATATAGATATATAATGTATATGTATATGTATGTATATATATATATATATATATATATATATATATATATACATTATATATATATATATATATATATATATGAATCTAATTGGGTAATTTCTCACATCACTGACAAATTAAGTATATTAGTCGACCTTAAGGAAAGGTTTGATTTTAAAAATTAGTCATTGGTAGAATAAGGTTGGAAATGTCAACCTCAAATCAGTATTGACTGATGATACTAACTTAGTTTGATGTTACTAACTTATGTATAGGTAAGCTATGTTGAGGTACAAGATATGTATGCATAAGATAGTAATAAAATTTGAAACAACTATTAGGTTTGTATAGACATGTAACAATAAAATGGAAGGGTCAAAATCATAAGGTATCATATAGGTGTGAGAGAATGGTTGGTTAGGATCATATAGATAAGCACAAAGTTAATGTGTGATAAATGTGTGTTGTAGCCTAAATTTTAGATTTCTCCTATATTAATTCTTTTATTAATAAAACCCCAAAATAAAAACAACATCAAATAGAGAGGATAAAGAGATAATCATATTCCCATAATAAGAATTCTTACCATATTTTTACCTCTTGTATCTTCTCTCAAAGATTTCCAAATGGATTTTCAATGCAAAATATGTTTGATGTTGGATTTCTCGACTATGATTGATAATGTCTTCCAATGGGATTCTTTAATGGATGATGGCTTTGATAAGGAAATATGGATGTAAGAGAGATTATAATGGCATCATGTTTCCAAGTTGTTTTCCAAATTCTCAAGTTAATTTTCATAGAGGAATTGATTTGGTTATATAGGAAATGGAGGGAATAATCAATGGTTCAAATTTAATTTTGAGGCATTGAGAACAATGGCTAGGATATTTCTAATAAATTAAGAATTCCTTTGAATCCTCTAAAATATAGAATTCTAAAGAAAAGGGGCTAAATTGAAGGAGATTTATAGAATCTCCAATTCTAGAAATCTCTATTATGGTTTAGGGGTGTAGGAATAGCTGATTAGTAAGGTGGTAGATGGGTAGGTAAATAAATTATATTTTTAAATTTGGTATTGGCTTAATGGGTAGGTTAGTAGATAAATATGTTAAGTTAGTAGATTAATGAAGGGGATTTATTATTTTTGGGATAGAAAAAGGTTTATGGGATGTGGTAATTTTGATTTAGGGATTAGGATAATTAGTAGAATTGGATAGGAAATATAGTTATGTTTAAATTAATAGAATTAGTATAATTATCAGGGTGAGGGGATTTTAGTGCATAAATGTGTCAAGCATGTCATTTTTATATAATTAATACCAAATTTTATTATCTACAAATCCCCCCTTATATCCTGGTAATGAAATTTCTAGAGTAAAAGGAAAAAGGTATACCAAAGATGTACAACACATCCTATCTTTGATGGGAAGATCCAAATGTTGGCCACTCAATATAAAAACCAAGCAACATGTATTAGTCAATGTCCATATATTTATTTTTTTTATTTTGAACTTGATTTTTGATAATTTGATAAGAACTAAGGAGTACACATGTGTGCTGGTGAAAACCATGTTGCTCATACAACTTGTTGGAGATGATGCTTCTTTGTTGAAGCATTGGAGAAATGTGCCTTTTTTTTAGGCACATGGAGAGTTGGGGTGATTTTTACCAAAATTTTTGTATCTATTCAATCCCCTAGGTTGGAAATATAACATATCCCAACACTCATAAATGTGGAGAAAAGTATGATATGTATTAACCAAAATAACTACTCATATTTGATAATGAATGGGAACCACATCATATCACTATAGGTAATGGCATGGTCATTGAGTATTTTTGAACCCCAACATACATTAATTGTAATAACATGAATCAAATTCCATACATATATTTATAGCTTTAAAGTTGTTCATTACTTGGTCCAAACGAAAAAGTGATTTACAAATAAACAACTATGACAATGATCACTACAAAATTGTGTAAATGTGCATTAATTAGTATCATGCTACTTTATAACTATGACAACTATAAACTATCATAGTATGTGTGTGCATGAACAAGTATCATGCCTTATAAACCTAAAAGTGTGTATATTTACATGAACTAGTATAATGCCTCCTAAATTTATACCAACTAATATAGAATTTTTTTTATTTACTTGTTGAATCTATGATCTTGTATCTCAAAAGTATGTGTATATGGGATTATGTAATTCCTATTGTCTTAAACTATAAAAATAAGTCCATGTATATACACTAAAGAGTGTATGAATCTATACTAAAGCTATATTTAAAGTAAGTTCATATGTATCACATATTCCCCCATAATATTTATTGATGTTCTAATATTTGTCATTTAACTAAACCCTCTAATATCTAAAGCATTATAAATCTCTAAAATTTGTATAGTAAGTAGGGTTTATGATCTAACATGCATAGTCATCATATAAGGTTTATAGGTCCCTTGCATAGGAATATACATAAAAATATTTTGGAAATCTTGTGTTTCTCCCACACATTGGGTATATGTCACATATATCATTGGAGGTGTTAATGTAGAATTACTACCAATAGTATAGGTATGGACACTTGGAGAATAAATATAATCATTTGACAATAGTAAAGCACTCTTTTTATTGTGCTTGAGATGTAACAAGCTTAACTCATGTGAGAACTTAGATGTTAAGATCAATTTCACTATTATACACATGTATTTCGGATATTGGTGAAGTTCTTGACATAAACTAGGCAAGTATTTAATTTGGTTAGGATCTACCCCATTAAGCTCACTAGGATCAATTCTAACTAGACCTTCATAATTATCTTAACTCATAAATTCAATGTTATTATATTAAATATAATGTTCTAATGGATGCATTCCAACATAATCATACGTTTTCATATATTTATAAATAATTATAACATCAAAATAAGATTAAACGTTCATTGTATCCATTTTAAATGAATAAATTTAGTTATGTTCTATATGGGCTCCACTTAATCTAGCATTGCATCTTAAAGAGATAAATAAACTATCTTTAATAGATGGAACAATATGGAATAATGAAAGTATGAAGATGGATAAGGCTAAAGGTGAAAATATAAATTATCTTTTGCATGAGAAAATCAAATATTATATCTAAATGCATGAGACAAAAAATCCAAAACCCTAATGAATACCTAGAGTTGACACAGTTTGATCAATTTATAGTTTCACCAATATATTTTATCCTAAATGGTTTTTGAAACCCCAATAGGATATAAATTAGTATAATAGTTTATAATGATATATATGGCATTCAAGCATAATATGAATGTAAAATAGTAAAACTTATTGTAATGATTTGACAAGTGGTATATGATAAATATAGAAAGTACAAAAAAATGATGATTACGTAGATTTTTTATCTGAATGACACTATATTATTGTAGCATAAAATAGAACAAAGTAGGTATGTGATTCATTTAGTTTAAGAACTATGTTTTCCTATGCATAGGGTTAGCTATGTTAGATCTAGGTTAGTATTGATTATCGATACTAATTTATATTAAATTCATTACTGACCTAAGCCAAAATGTGGGTTAGTGACCATACGTTCACCTTCACATGTCTCTAAAATTTATATATGTGTGATTTCAAACACTGATGATACATGAAACTCCAAAATTAAACCTCACTCACCTTAAAACCCTAGTTGTACTTGTGAGGGCTAAAAACTCGTAAAATTATGGAAAATTTAATGGATTGAGTTTACCCCAATCAACCTCATTTTGTAATTGACTATTGGTTATGTATATTATATAGTAATGATGGAAATTAGGCCACATGTAGTTATCCTAACTAGTGTGATTTATCAATTGTTTTATTTTTAGATATGAATAAAACTAATGATTTACATTTGATACAGGACAATCCTTACTTTGAATTAGATTTGGTGTCTTTTATACTTGGCTTGTGATTTTTCCTAGATACTGACTCATAATTTAGGAAGAAGGGGAATAATTAATCAATCCACAATATTAGATAGATGTGTAATAGATAACTTCCAAGTCCCCTATCAAATGACTCTCTCTCTCTCTCTCTCTCTCTCTCTCTCTCTCTCTCTCTCTCTCTCTCTCTCTCTCTCTCTCTCTCTCTCTCTCTCTCTCTCTCTCTCTCTCTCTCTCTCTCTCTCTCTCTCTCTCTCTCTCTCTCTCTCTCTCTCTCTCTCTCTCTCTCTCTCTCTCTCTCTCTCTCTCTCTCTCTCTCTCTCTCTGTGTGTGTGTGTGTGTGTGTGTGTGTGTGTGTGTGTGTGTGTGTGTGTGTGTGTGTGTGTGTAATTAGGTAATTTATCATACCACTAACAAATGAACCACAAATGATTTTATTTAAAAACAAAAAAATCACTGAATGCTTCTTATTTTTTCCAAGAGGAAATGATTTTTTTATAAAAAATTGACATAAAACCATAGAAATGAATTAGGCAAATCTATACCTTTAATGTAAACTAACTAATGAAGACATGCCCACCAAAAAAAAATTCATGCATTAACAAGTAAACTAGTTTTACATTATTTATAAAAGAAAAAAAGAAAAATATGTTCATTGACATGGCTATGAAACTAGTTTCAATGTGACAACACACACTTGATGATTTTTAGAGATATGATTTTAAAACTAAAATTAAAAAAACATGAGAAATGACAATCCTTTCAGTGTAAAACATCATACAAACATGTTGTGATCCCTTTTATTTTGTTTATTCAGTGATAATATACTTATAGTGCATAAAGTTTCAACACTCACATATGATAAATGACGAAGTGGTGGAAATATGCTTGTATTTTAGATGCAATGAAAAAGGATAAAATTGTGTAACCACACTCATAGAGATTAACTAAAGGAAAAAACATGAAAATATCAAAAAAAATGTTTGTTTTAATAAAATCTTCTAAATAAAAATCTCATGAATTTACAAAACCTACATGAATATTGAACCAATTTAGAAATTTTGGTGGAGAAAAATGAATATACAATTATTTCTCAAAAAATTCCATTTATAACACTCTTTTGGATCTAATAACTTTAGTTTTGGTTTATTTATCATGTTAAACAAATCTGTTGCTTATTGAAAATTAGTTATAAAAATAAGCACAATAGTAGAGGACAAGAACACCTCATAATTCATTATATTTAATAATATTTTTTTTTAGTTATCAAAGTAAGTTTTAAAACTATGATAAAAATGAAGCATTTTTCATTATTTAATTTTATTTCAATGTAGCAAATCCACTAAATTACAAATTCTAATCACTAATTAGTTGTTGTCAGGGTCTCTCTTCATAATACTCTTCTATGTTGGTGATGTGGTGGAATTCATTTCACTTATTATTTTGAAGCTTACATGGCATGACATGGATAACCTACACACATGATATTTAAAAAGTGTGCTTTTAATATCTACATTAGCTATGTCAAATAGATTTTTATTTGAGTTTGTGCACATGATATTCTAACCAAGGTGATGCCTTTTAAAAATATTCTTATGTGTCAACATTTAATTGGAAATTTTGAGTGAAATGTTTAGTTTTTTGTTATATTTTTAATGAAATAACTACATAGATTTAGGTAGGATTAGGACCTCTAAACTATGCAACAAATCTTAGTATAGTCCAAAATCAATGTTACAATCATGCTAAGCACAAATTTGGGTTCCAAGTCATGGGCTAAGAGATGGCTATAATTATTATATATTCATTGTTTTTAATTATACACTTCCTCATGTTTATTAGTGGAAGGCTGATAAATTATCTAATTTTTTCAGGGTGTAGGTGCATGTGCTTGTGTGTTAACCCCTTGCAGATAATTCTTAATTTTTTGGGGAAAATATCACATCAAATTAACTAGATGTAGTCGCTCCTTCTATTTAAATTATCTTTTTTGTATGTAATATATACTTGGATATAATCAACATTATAGATTGAATATATAATTATATGTGATGATTCTCTCAGGATGTGTTCTTATGATATTTGTTTATTGGGAGATTATTACATGGATTTTAGTTGCTTCATAAAATAAAAATGCATAGAGCTCAAAATTGCCGAGAGTCTCACCCTATGTACATATTTTATACTCTTCACATACTATGTGAATTATTTTTAGTGGAAATATAATGTCTCTAAATTATTGTGCACTATTTGTATATCATTCCATAACACTCCCAATTCTTCTTTTTGTGATCACTCCTCATCTCTTTCTCTACTATATGCCATTAAATATTTCCTTGAATAACTATTCTCCCTCCCTAAAATATGATTGTGAATGACTTTTCATTCTTTACCAAACCAACCATATTCAAATTAAAATGTTATTCAATGGTTACATGGGATCTCAATTCCCCTATATTAACCACACACCCTCACCCAAAATGCTACAAATCATGGTAAGAGTACCTACATCATTTTCCTGAAAGGTTTATTTAAACATTTTATTTGAAATTTTCCTTTCTTGGAATCTATGTCTCACAATTTGAACACCCATATTTTTTTACAAGATGGAAATGAATAAAGTAGTGGTTAGTAAAGGTGAGGAAAAAGAATGAATGTGAGACAAAGAGAAAAACCTAGTTTTAAGTAAATTCAAGTATATAAAGTATGCAATTGGAGATTGAGATGATACAGAGAAGAATTTAGGACAAGTAATTATGTTGTATCTTGAATAAATGAATATTAATATTTATAATCTATATAATAGGCATGGTTTGCGATGTAACATGCATAGTCATCATAGGAGGGGTAAATTCCTTTGCATAGTAATATGAATAGAATTATGTTGGAAACCTTGTGTTACCCCCACACCTTGGGTGGATATAACATATGTCACTGAGGTGTTAATGTATAAATAATACCCATATTATAGGTCTTAACACCTGAAGAGTATATATTAGATTGAAAGGATCATTTGACAATAGTAAAACACTATTGTTATTATGCTTAAGGTGTATCAAACTTATCTTGGTGTATGACTTTACATGATAAGATCAATTACACTATTGTACTTACGTCTTTAGGATATTTTTAGATTCCTTTACAAAAAATAGACATGTATTTAACTTGGTTAGGACCCACCCCATTAAATTCATTGAGATCAATTGTATGCAGCGCTTCATAATTATCTTAATTCGCATGTTCATTTTGATTATCTTAATTATCATGTTATAATCAAGGAATATCAACATAATCATATGTTTTCACATATTCATGAATAATTACAACATAAAAATAAGAAGAAACATCATTGTATCCATTTTAGATGAAAATATATGGTTATGTTCTATATGAGCTCCACTTAGTATATCACTACATCTTAGAGAGAGTGAAACTAACCCTTTTATATTGCATTGAATGGAACCATGAAAGTATGTATAAGGTTAGAGCCAAAGGTGAAAATATCTATTATCATCTACTTGGGAAAATCAGAGATAAGATCTGAAACTCTAAGAAAAAAATTTGAAACCCTATAAGGATGAAATCCTAATGGAGGCCTAGGGTTTTAACTAGTTTGATCAATGCACTGGTTCACCAATATATTTCACTTTGATACATGGTTTTAGAATCCATAATAGGATAAAAACTAATATAATAATTAAAATTAGTAGATATGGCATTCATGCATATATATAAATGTATATACTGAAACTAATTGAAATAATTTAGCAAGTAGAATATGATAATTATAAAAATTAGAATAAAAGGATGAGTACTTAGATTTCCTGAATGACTATACGAATCACACCATACTATGGAAGTGTAAAATAAAATAAATAATGCATGTTATTCATTTGGTTCATGAACTACATTTTTATTTGTGCATGGTCGATTATGTTGGATTTGGGTCATTATCAATTATCGGTACTAATTTATGATGATCATTAGTGACATGTGCCAAAATATTGGTTAGTGACAATATGATAACATTATTTTCACTATAAAATATCAAACAAACATGGCATGTAGTGCATTAAAATACCCAAAACCCTATGAACCACATTCATTGTCTATAAAAACTAAGTATCACAATATATTGTATTATGGCAGTGAAGCACAAACAATATTTATTAAAAAAAAACACTAGACATTTCTTATTTTAGCCAAGAGGAAATGGTTTTTTATTCAAAAATTGACATAAATCCATACAAATAAAATGGGAAAATATATATCTTGAAGGTAAACCATCTAACATAGACACAACCTCCCAAAATTGTTTCATGCATTGACAAGTAAATGACTTTTAAATTTTTTTAAATTAAAAAAATATATATATATATAATCATCAACATCGGTATGAAAATATTTGGAATGTGACAACACACACCTAAAGATTGTCAAGCATATTTTTACAATCAAAATGAAATAAACATTAGAATTTAAATTCTTTGTAACATAAAACATCATAAAAATGTGATCTGACACTTTCATTTTGTTTATTCAATGATAAAATACTTGTAATGCAAATATATGCAAAACTTACATATGGGAAATGATGAAGCGGTGGAAATATGCTTGTGTTTTGGATGTAATGAAAAATATCATATCTCATGAAAACATAGTTGAAGATCTTAATCAATGGAATAAACATAAAATAATTACAAAAAAAATGTTTTAATGAAATCCTCTAAATAAAGATGTCTTGAATTTCAAATATCTACATGAATTATTACAATGATTTGGAAACTTTAGAGGAAAACAATGAACAAATAGTTATTTCTAGAAAAATCATTTATAGTGATATTTAGATATGATAAATTTAGTTATGGTTTTAATAACATCCTAAAGGAATATATTTTTTTTATATAAAATTACTTATAAAAATAATGGTGATAGTGGAGGACTGGAACATCTCATATTTCATTATATTTAATAATAATGTTTTTAACTATAAAAGTGAGTTTTAGATATGCAATAGAAATGATATACTTTTCTTTATATAATTTTCTTAAAACTTAGTGGATTTACTGAACTACAAATTCCAATCGGTAACTATTTTTTTTGGGTTTCTTTTCATGATACTCTTTTACGTTAGTAATATGGTGGTGTTTGGTTTGCTTACTATTTTGAAAATTACATGGTGTGACACATATAGTTTACACACATGCAAATAAAAATTTCACATTGTATATCTAAATCAATTGTGTCATATAGATTTTTATTGTTGATTGTGAACATGATATTCTAACCAAGGTAATGCACTATTAAAAAAAATCTCTTATGTGTTAAAATTTAATTGGAAAATTTGAGTGAAACGTCTTATTTTTTGTTATATTTTTAATGAAATAAGTACAGAGATTTATGTATGCTTCATTCCCCTCAATTTTAAAACATAATTTAATATTATCCCTAAAATAAATGCTTCAAGCAAGCTTAGTACAACTTTTGGTTCCATGTCATATTCTAGGAATTGGCTAAGACAATTCAATATTCATCATTTTCAATTCTACATTTCCATGTGTTTGTCAATGGAAGGCTTAATAAATTAATTATGTCTCATAGGGCCTAGGTTCATGTGCTTGTGTGATACCCCCTTCTATACATTTTTTTAAAATCTTTTGAAAATATGGCATCAAATTAACTAATAGTCTCTCGCTTTATTTAAGTTCTCCATTTTGTATATAATTTATACTTGGATGTAATGGTCATTATACATCAAAGATATAAATATATGTAATGATTATATTATGATATTTTATTACAATATGTTTTTTGGGATATTATTACATGGACTTTAGTTACTTCAACAATGTAAATGTATAGAGCTCGAAATTGCCAAGAGTCTCTCCCTATGTACATCTTTTAAATTCTTCACATACTAGGTAAAGTCTTTTTAGTGGGCATCTAATGCTTCTAATTTTGTATGCACTATTTTATATCTTTTAATAACATTCCCACTTCTTATTTTATTAATTAATCCTCATCTCTTTCTCTATTATATGCCATTAAATATTTCCTTAGATAACAATTCTCCCCTCTTAAAATATGATTGTGAAATGCTTTTCATTGTTTATCAAACTAGCTAGATTTAACTAAAAATATTCTTTAATGGTTAAATGTGATATCAATTCCCCTATATTATCCACAAATCCTCACCTAAGATGTTAAAAATCATCGTAAGGGTGCATGCATCATTTCCTGATATGTTTGTTTTAGCATTTTATTGAACATTTGCCTTGATTGGTATCTATTTCTCATAATTTTATCACACATTATTGTTTACAAGATACACATGAAAAAATTAAAGCTAAGTGAAGTCAATAAAAATGAGGGAATGGGAGGAAAATAGGAAACCTTGCTTATAAGTAGATGCAAGTATTAGGGACAAGCAATTAGAGATTGAAATGATATAGATAAATGTATAGTATAAGTAGGTATGTTACAACTCAAATAAATGAATTTGAGGCCACGTCAAAAATATAGGGGAATAAATCATCATTACAAATTAATCACTTCCCACTTTTGGTGAATTAAAATCATGCCATGAGATTCATAACAAGAGATGACACTCTACCTTTGTTGACCCTTTAATGATGAAAATTATTATTAAAAAATGGCTCAAATAACCAAAATAATAGGGTTATCCAAATCAATAGTTGATAATTGTAAAATGAAGTGTCAAATGTCAAATATAATTAAAAATATAATTAATTATCAATAAGTCCTAGATAGTTAATCTACATAGCTTTAACAATAAGAAAAACTGATGATAATCATCTAAAAAATCACTTCACTTAGAGGATAGTGGAGCTTGATCAACCCCAACATTTCTTTGTACATATGTGAGAAAATTTAATTCTTTTAAGGATTGATATAAAGTTATAAATTTGAACAATTGAACCACCTCTATAGTTTTAGATGCAATGCATTCAAGATTCCTAGTAGGAACCCCTCCATTTTCGTTATGTTATTCATGATTATATATCTTCCATTCACCACTATATATTTTTAACCATTTTTAGTGGCCAATTTTAGACCTTTCATCAAGGCAATGATTTGTCTCTTTATTTTTAATCCTCTAACTAGAAAATAACCCACCCCATAAGATTTTAGGTGGTATTGAAGAAGGAAACTAACTCCAAAAATATATGAATCACCCTTAGAGGATCCATCAAAGCTAATATTGAAAAAATATGGGTGTATGATTGTATTTTTGAGATATGAATATAAAATACTATAAATATCAATTTTAACCAAAAAACTAAAATAACATCAAAGAGAAAGAGAAATAGGAACAATCAACAATTAGTAATGAATCCTTACCATCACCTTGATCCTAATAGCTTACCTAAAATATTTTATAACCAATTTTTTAATGTTATTTGACTTCATTATCAATTTCTTGATAATGGCTTTAAGATGGTTATAATGGCTTTGAGATGGTTATAATGGCTTCTTTGAATACTAGAGTGGATGCAAGTGAGTGTGATTTCTTAGGTTGGATATTATATGGATGAAATAATGGATTGTGATATTTATAATTATTCTATCCATGCTCCAAAAATGGCTATTTATATATTGATGAAGGAGGCTTTTGATGAATTTTTAATTCATTTAAATTCTCTAGTTTAGAGAATTATAGAAATTAGGGAGAGTTCTCTAGATCTAGAGACATATTTATTAGATTAAGGGATAATAAGGATTATATAGGAGTTTAGGGAGGTTTAAGGTTTATAGGGATGTAAGAAAGGCTAGGGATAGGTTGTCTAGGGATAGTAGGAATATATATGAATTTTTAATCGACAAGTGGGCTAGTTGCTAGTTAATGAGGTAGGATCAGTAGTTAAGTGGGATGTTAGTGGGATAATGAGGGTATTATATGTCATCGGGATGTATAAAGGTTTGTAGGATGTATGTAATATTTAATAGGTAATAATATTTAATTAATTAGTTAGGATTATGGTTATAGTATTAAATTAGTAGGATTAGTTGAATAATTAGAGCGAGTGGATTCAGGTGTATACATTTCCCCCATTTTAAAGGGAATTAAGAGTGATGAAGTGAGGAGTAATGGTATTTCAAAGAAAAATCATTTCATGGATGAGTTTTTAAAATAAGGTTTCATGATTCCCCCTCAAGGGGACATGTAAGGAGGTACAAGCTAGATGACCACTCAAAAGAGAGATCCTTGAGGTGGGTATATGAAAAATAAAATGAGGGGTTGGGATGCCCCAAGTGATAATTGAGCTAAAATAATATTCCCAGACTATAAAGGCAAGTGGATACATTTGGTGGTGTGAGACTAGTCTCAAGGGGGAATGCACATGAGCAATAATTATTAGCCTCATAGGATGAGTCCTGGGAAAAAGACCAATGTCAAGGAGAGAGGTAAGTGGATTTATGTGATAAGATAAAGATTCTCGAGATGATAACATGTGTTTAGGAAATGGATAGATTAAATATGCTATGAGATGGAAACATTACCCAAGAAAGGACACATGTAAGGGATATCTATAGGCTATCAAAGGATATTTGACAAGTGATTAGTGACAATAAATGAATTTGATATAATGACGTAATTAAAAATAAACTAATAAATATAAGTGACCTTAATGGAATGTGATAAGGATTGGTCATCAGTAATGGATGAGCTATCCTTGGGCACTAAAAAGTGTGCAAGTACTACCTACATAGTCTAAAGAGACCATAGGCTGATGTAGTTCTGACTCGATATGTTGGGTGAGGAGTGGGGAATGGAAGGCCATGCACCAAAAAATGATTAAAAATGACTTGGGTATAGTTAATAATAACTAGGAACATGATTAAATTTGTTAATGGGATGGATGAAGGGATATGGGGTCAAAATTAGTTGATTTGATAGAAAGGTATGTTTAGAGGGGGTCAAATGGGGTGAAGAGGGTAAAAGAATAGGTTTAACATGGGGGAGGATAAAATAGAAAATTAGGGGTAAAAAGAGTAATTTTCACTTTGTGTCTTGGTGTGTATTTTAGCATTGGAGAGAAATACCATGGATCTCAAGCCACGAGCATCTTACCACAGAGAGAGGGTCTTAGATTTATAGAGGGTAGCTGATGCAGGACCACTGGTGAGTACTCCAACCATAATTCATCACTTTTGTCTTTCACACATTTATTTATTGCATTTATATAAGTACAAATGGATAATACAAAACTACCTTTGGGGGCATTACCCCTAGTCATGGTTTTTCAACTCTAAAGTGTAGTATCACACTAATAAGTTGAGATATTACAAAACCACATGGATATATGGTTTTGTGATACCATAGTGAATGATATGCAGTATTGAAATACTACATGAATAGATGTGAGGTATTAAAAAAATATAAGTAGTGACTTGAAATCTTTCAAAACCCCAAGTTTTAATATGTAGTTTTGTCATAACCATGGGTTAAGGTTGATAGGGAGATGCAATTTTGATGAAGATTAATTTTGGGAGTTAGTAAGGTATGGAGATGGGGTTTGGATGGATGAATGGATTAAATGGATAAGGAAGTGGGTGATTAGGTTAGTTAGATATGTGGATGGGTAGGGATGGGTTAGGTATAGAGGTTAATATGAGATTAGGTAGGAAGGGTAGAAAAATAGGTTAATGGGATTATCAGGTTGGTTAGAATAGTTAGATAGATAATATGGATAGGTTAGGTTAGGTTGGTGAGGTAAATAGGATAGGTATGATGAGTTAGATAGATAGTATTAGTTGTACATACAAAGATAGATAGTGATGGATAGATTGATAAGGATCAAGGATTAATGGGTTGTTCATGGTACAAGATGACTTAGGAGTGTTAGTTTCTAGATTATGATGTTCATTGGTACTTCACAAAATGCATAGACTGACTCCAATGGATTATGGAGTCTTGGAGATGATTAACCAATATTAAATTATGATGATGCTAGTTATACAAATAGATAGGGAGCTTATTATAACATTAGTTTAGTGGTGGCACTCTAAGACCAATACATTTCACTTCATGACATAGGAGATACCATGACCTTAGAGGACATTTTGCACATTTATTTGCTACTAATGAGAGGTGATATAATCTACTGGTGGGTGTGAGCATTGGGCACTATTATTCAGATATTATGTGGGAACATATAAGTTGGGGTGTGATACAAGTGGATAGACATCTATAAAACATTCATAGATTATTCATTTGATAGGTTGACTCTATTGATTATGTTTCTTATCACTAGCACACTATTACCAAATAGGAGTGGGTAGTGGTTTCATCTCAAGCTAGGATATGTAGTTGTTGACATAGTTTAGGACTTTTGTGTATTTGCTTAGGGTCCCATAGTTTTGTGTCATTTGTATAAGGAATTGCACATGGGTGCATACAAAGGGGAAAACATCTTTGGTCCCTCATTGTTACTTCAAATTTGGAGATGGGAGCATATAACTATTGAGAGACCATTGGGTACATGGGGAGGCAAACAACATGACTATCCCCTAGTTTTTTGTTGGTACATCATTTTGGGAGTATAGAGAGCACATGTTGGAGACATGTGGTTGTAAAGATAGGATTTTGATAATTTGAGGACTGATCAGATCACATGGATACCCTATCGGTAGGTCCATTGGGAATGCTGGGATGATGTATATTTCATGAGTTTTATGATTATAGATTTCTACCTAACAAGATGATGGGATTATATTATTGATATATATAGGTTGGACCAGGTTTAGAGATAATTTGGATGTTAGTAGGACGTGCCAAGGAATGAATACCTCTTTATTTAGAGTGATAGGGAGAGACCCTAGTTGAGGTGGATGATGTATAGGGTTTTGGAATGAGTGGATTATGCTAGTATTTCTCTAGTTATATGGGATCACCAAACACCTATGATAGATCCTAGGGTTACAGTAGCACATATATGGTGGTGGTTTCAGAGATGGCCCTAGAGATTATTGAAAACATTGCTAAGATTGAGGAGGAAAGGAATGATACGAAATCTTATGTAGTCACAAATATGTTTGAGGAGGAGACAAACTTAGAGACCATATCCCCAAGCTCAGGATGGGTAGAATGGGGGTGATCAAGAATTAATGATCATTGATGGTAGGGATTAGGTAGTTAGAGGGGGAGACCAAGGTGTGGGTGGACCACACTGGGTGGGGAGAGGGACAGGCCCAAATGTTGCAAGGCCCTCCAAGCCACCTATTAGAATAAATGATCAAGTATAACTATATAGACTAAGATAAGAGATATAGGCTCAGGATGCATATGTTTTGAGGATTCCTATAGAGCATGATAGATACCCATTATAGGTTGCAAATTTAAAATGTTAGATCATATAAAGGAATAGTTAGATGGGTCTTATAGTGGGTCAACTTACAGGATTATTGGGATAGCTTGGGATAAAGGATGCATAGATTACATACTTGTAGGGTTAGCTTATCCAAATTTAGCTAGGGATGGTCAAACTATGACTTGTATAGATAGATATAGGCATGAGAATCATAGATAGTGGCTCTTTAGGTGCATATTAGCTAGATTTAGACTAGATTGAGTTAGAGGGTAGCTAAGTTGTAGGTGGCCAAGAGGGACATAAAGGAGGATGGTGAATTACTATAGATTTAGGGTTTAGGGAACATTACCAAATAGAGTCATAATATTATATGGATTTATATGAGGGTGTGGTACCTATGGACTAGTGTATTCCATCTTATAGGGCTAATACTTCCTCTCATTTAGTGCATCAGCCAACAAGGAGACCTCTGGGATGATAGTGATCTGGATTTTGTAAGACATTATGCATATTTTGGACATGTATATTCATTGTATAACATGAATTCCCATGTGTCCCTCATTGTATTTATACATTTTAACTAGATTTTATGGACATTTATGTGGTCATGGGATAGTTTATTATGATATATTATGATTATGTTGTGATCATGTATTTGATGATGTATTGACAAGATTAGATATTAAATATTTTTTATTACATGATATGATTAGATGTGGATATATGATCAGTGATTTTACTTATATGATGATGACGTATGGATTAGATTAGATGGTTTATTTATTATTTTTGATGATATGATAGATAATATAATTATGGATGTTTTTCATTTATAATGATGTGAATGATCTGGTTTAGAGATAAATGATGCATTATGTTTTTTTCATGGGATATTGTAGTTTTATAATAAGATGGAAATTATTGTGACTTGTGACATGTGATAAGTGGTAGATAGGTATTCCATTGAGTTTAATTATTATGTCTCACAAATTGATGTTGGGTATAAAAATCCTCCTGCACCAAAGAGGTGGGGGGTTCAGTTAGTAGACTAGGATGGTCAAATAGGATAGTGGAATGATTAGGGGGATGGATATAGATTGTGGGGGATTGAATCCATTAAAAATTTAGGAAATCCAATTTTACTATTTCACTTTGATTATAAGTGTACCTAAAACACTAATGTAGTAGAGGTCATGTTGATTCAAAGTGCGTAGGGACTTGGAGAGGGGACTCCATTAATGACGTTCCCAATTTTCATATTAGACAGTCATTTAAGGACAACCTCATTTCCATTATCAATATATTTACAAAATCTAACACTTAAATACAAAAAGACTGATAAAAAGGATTAAGACAATGCACTATTTACATGACACAATAATATTAACAAGACAATCTAATGAAAATATTATATGTGGATTAAAAGACTAAATGTACACATGGACTATTAACAAGATGACTCATTAAAAGGTTACAAATGATATAAATTATTTTAAAATATAACTTAAAAGGACACCTAAACTATGTAAGATAAAGGATAATAATGATGAGATTTACAAGATGGTTTAAAACCCTAAAATGTCATAATAATAAAAATAAAGATGACCCAATCAAGAATTGACTAATATGCATTTACAAGAGGAATTATTTTAAAAACTTTGGATAAAGGGATATTCACAATGTTTGTTGGCCAAGTGGGTTATTAAAAGAACACCTGAGAATGGTAACTAATTCTTAATAATCTTGGAGATAATCGAGACAAGGATCAAACTAGCTATAATGAAAATCCTAAGATCTAGAGCAAACTTTCAGCATTCAGTTTCATACAAAAAAGTATTATAGATCCTAGATTATAAATATTGTATGACACTTCTTTATTAATGAGGTTATTGGGTACTCATGGATATATACTTAGGGAATGAATGGGGATGGATAAAGTCAGGTATGATTGAGGCTGATAGGAAGAAGAGTCATCTTAGAGGATTGGGGATTTTGGATTATAATGTCAAAATGGAATTATTTGTTTTGAAAGTGGATTATATGTTCTAGATAACTCTTCAATAGAAATGCCCTTCACATTGTTAGCAATACTCTTCCCCATTTTGAAACTCATATTTCCTAATTTTATAAATAGTATATTTTATACACACTATTAGGATTAGGTTCATATGAGAAGTGAGCAGATAGGATGGAAAGATGGGAGAAGTGCAGTGGTGATGGATGGATGTGCCCCCAAGTGTGGGGTCCTATAGACAAAAGATATTTGAAGCCCTCTAAGTGTAAAATTGCTTCAATTGCATAATGTTCATCGGCTCATCAAGCTCATCACCATCTAGAGTGGCCCATCTATAGACTCCTAATCCAAATTTTATAATAATAGCATAGGGCCCAAGCCAATTTTATTCAAAATTTCCTTTCTTTTAATTCTCGATATTAGTTTTTTTCTAATTTTATTTTAGGACTAAGTCTCCCACTTTATATTATCTAGACTGGATATTTTTGTGATATTGGCCCTTAAGCTTATTGTGATAATCCCTAAGATGATCAAGGGCATTTTGATAACTTTCATCTAATAAAATCAAGCTCTTGTAATTGTTCCTATCTATAGTTATTATTAGTTATCATGCCCCACAAGGATATTCATAATGAGGGGAACTCTAATTCAATAGGCAAGATTTCTTCTACTCTATATACCAAAGAGTATGATGTATCCCTAATAGGTGTTCAAATGATAATTCTATAGGACCAAAGAATAGGATATAGCTAAATATGCCAATTTCTACTAGCATCATTGATAATTTTCTTAAGAATATTGATAATTGTTTCACTAGTCATTTATGCTTGACCATTACCCTAGGGATATTAGGGTGTGGTAAAGTGTTAATTAATATGATACCGATTGTACAAGTCTTCTATTTCTTAATTTTAAAAATATTTGTTATTAATGATATAATTTTAGTAGGGATCACAAAGTGGAAAATAATTTGATTCAAAATGAATTTATATATTTGTGTACCTATGGTATAGATGAGCGACATTGCTTCTACCCATTTGGTGAAATAATATGTGGCTATGATTATGAACTTATGTCCATCTAATGATGTAGGATTAATCTTACCGATAAGATTTAGTTCTCATATTGAAAATGGCCACAAACTCATTATAGGCTATAGCTCTTGTGCAGGATCATGTATGAGATTATCATGTTTGTAGAAAGATACACACTTAAGTACATATTGATAGGCATCATGATCCATTGTGGGCCAATAGTGTCCCATTTGGAGTAACTTTTTGGTCAAGTCCATCCAATTGACATGGCTTCCATAGATACTTCCATGAACCTCCTTGATTATGAGAGTAACCTCCTCTAATGTTAGACTTCTTAACAAGGTCCTATCGTAGCCTCATCGATATAGTGTGCTATCAAAGATGATGTAATAGTATGTGTTGTGGATGAAATGTTTATGTTGGTTGAGATTAAGGTTTAGTTGTTGGATATTGTAATGGAGGTAAGTATAAATGTCATGGTACCATGGTTGAATGGGATAAGGTATGGCACAAATTTAAAAATGAGCCATTGTTTGATGATCAGGGAATAATAATTGTTCAACTAGAAAATTTCCTTCAAGTACAACTTTTGAAATATCTATTAAAGAACCAATAAAGACCATTGAGTTGGTAGCTTTGTTACTTCCCCAAGTCACTTTATCAAAAGTTATAAATTAAAATTTTTGATTCAATTAATTAACTATTTGCTTATAAGGAAGTAATTTCTCATCCTTAGTCTGTAACTCTTAATTAACCTATTTAATAATTAATTGAGAATCCCCAAATACTTGTAGATGTTGAATATTCCACTGAATAAAAATTTGTAACCCAACAAATAATGCCTCATATTTAGTAATGTTTTTTGTGCATGGGAAAGAGATTCAAAAGGATTTAGGGATTAGGTCACCTTATGGGGTTACCAAAAGGATTCCCATTCCTAACCCATGCATGGTAAATGATCCATCAAAATATAATTTCTAAATTATGGATTCTTCAGTTGTCAATATAGATTCATTAGGGAAGGTTATGATTAATGGTTTATTCTCTACTTTGAGTGTTGATTCTAGTTGATTCAAAATAAATTAGCCTTTAATGGCCTTTTGATTTACATACTTAATATCAAATTCTCCTATCAATATGATCCATTTAGCCATTCTTATAGTTAGGGCTGATTTAGATAACATATATTTGGGCAGGTCAACTTTTGATATTATCTTGACTAGGTTATTCAACATATAATGTCTAAGTTTTTGTGAGGTGAAGACCACAACCAAACAAGATTTCTCTATAGGGATATAATTTATATCATATGAAATTAGTGTTCTACTTACATAATAAATACCTCATTCTTTTCCCTTGTTAGTATGCTAAGCTAATAGGTCCCCTATAGCACATGGTGTAGTAGATATATATATATATATATATATATATATATATATATATATATATATATATATATATATATATATATATATATATATATATATATATAGGATCAAAAACATTCCTAATATAGGTGGTGATAAGTTTAGAGGATTCACTAGATACTGATTCAAATTATCAATCACCCTTTGACATTCTATGTTCTAATCAAACTGAGTTCTTTTTTTTAAGAGATGAGTGAAGGTATGACATTTATCAACCAATTGAGATATGAACTGATGGATGGTCTTTAATTTCCCTTGAATTATCCTTAGTTACTTTAGGTTCTTTGGTGGATGCATTTCAATAATAACTTTAGATTTAGTAGGGTCAACTTCAATGCCTCATCAAGAGACTATGAATCCCAAGAGTTTACCTGAAGTGACTTAGAATACACATTTATTGGGGTTCAATCTAACTTTGTATTCCCTCAGATTCTCAAAAATATGTCTCAAGACCATTGTATGTTATGATTTGAGCTTAGACTTTCGTAATATGTCATCCACATAATTTTCCATAATATCGTGTATCACATTATGGAATATGAATTTCATATCCCTTTGGTAAGTGGTTCCCACATTTTCAAATGAAAGGGCATTACTTGATAGCAAAAGGTCCCCATGTAATGATGAATGTAATCTTATGTTGATCTTCGAGAGTGATTTTAATTTGATTTTAACCAGAAAAACTATCCATGATGGAAAACATTTCATATGCTAAGATAGAGTCCATGATCATATTGGGTAAAGGAAATTCATCTTTGGGACATGCCTTATTTATGTATCAAAATTTGGTACAAATATATATGTCTCATCGTGGTTTAGAAATAGGGAAAATATTAGATATCCACTCAAAGTAATCAATTGGTCAAATAAACATGGATTCCAAGAATTTTTGTAGTTCTTATTTGATCAATAATGCTACTTTGCGGTTCATTTTTTGGATCTATTTGATTGGTTTGGCATTAAATGGACCACCAAGTGATGTACTACCAAGGTAGCATCTAACCCAGGCATGTCAAAATAACTCCATGAAAATACATCTATAAACTCCTTAAGAAGCTCAATGAGAATTTTTTATTCTACAGATGTGAGAATCGCCCCCAAATTGATAATTCTAGGATTTTCATTTGTTCCAATATTTACTTCTATGACCTCCTCAATAAGATAAGGTGACTAATATTGAAGATATTTTGGGGTGGTTGTAATTCTTCTCCTAAATTAAATACATCTTGAATCTATGTATCTAGCTCTTGATAAGACTCTTGTTCATTAGGGATTAATTGGATTTATTGTATATTTGGAGAGGGATCATTTTCATCATAATCTTCCTCTTCTATTTGGTTTAAAGACTCTTTTTAATCTCCAAAATAGGCATTTTAATTTAGATTGATATATAATCTTTTCTTATGGTCACTTGATGGCATGTAATTTTGAGCTCCCAACTATTCAATTATAGCCTCAACATTTTGGAATATAGCAAAGGATGGATCAATCCTCTAACCTCAATCTATGAGTATGGGGTAGTAGAGGGAAATGTTGATTGTGGAAATAGTAGTTTTAGAGAAGAGGTTAGTGGAAACCAAGTCTTCATAGAGACGATAAATGGAATCCATATTGACTACTTCATCATAAGTAGAATCCTCAATAACTAAAGAAGTATCCATGGTAATAGTGTTTAGGTTAATAACTAGTGGTTTATACCCTAGGCCAAGACATTTTGGATATTCCTGAACTCCAATAGGTTATAACCTACCATGTTATTCTCTACCTAGTCCTTTTCCCTTATAATTCATTTTCTAAAGCATTTTTGAAGTTTGGAATATTTTTATCGATGGAAATATAGGGCCTCATCTTCTAGAATGAGCCACAAATCATCATGTTCTTAAAAATATTAAACTAATCACATACCTACGCTTGTGAAGTTCATGGACCCAAACAAATAGATAAAGGGTTTATCTTGCCTCATATTCATGGACCCATAACTACATGGAGATAATGTCAGGTTTCCAACACAAAGATTTTTATATTGATACTCCCCATAACCCTTGGAAGTGATTTTGAGATGGGTGATATCTAGGGATCCATATGAGTTGGGTGATAGATTATTAGGGTGGACATGTTTCATAGATTTAAGATTATAAGAGTAACTTTGGGTGCTTGGAAAATAGAAATCATGATTTGATTAGTTCATTTGATAGCTACAAAAATGCTCTATTTCCCCTAGGATTGTGACCTCCATTTCTGAGTGTGAGAATTTGAGACATTGGTGGATGGTGGAGGGTAGTGATCTCATCTAGTAGATCCAAGGGCATCCCAAAATCAAATAATAGGGGAGATATATGTCCACTACATGAATTAAATTTTGGTAGACTATGAGCCCCACATCTATATGAAGATAGATTATGTTAGTGGACAGCCTTTCATTATCATCATATGCCTTCATCATTAATAAAGTGGGCCCTAATGAAGATTCAGAATACCCTAAATTTTTAATAAAGTCAATATTACACAAATTCAAAATTGATCCTCCATCTATAAGCACCTGTTAGATTTTATGATTTGTGATGGAGATTTTAATGAATAATGGATAATTGTGGTAAGGCCCTATGGGTGGCATATCCTGGTCACTAAAGTGATTTGTTATAAAGGGGATAAATGACCCACCAAGTCTTGAAATTGATAAGTGTCGATATCCCTAGTGACTTTTAGTTAATATGAGACTTTATTTAGTATCTCTCGATGTATATATGACATCTTGAGAAGATCTATAAAAGAGATTTGGGCTAGAGTCTTCTCTAGCCAGTGAATGATATCATAGGGATTATTAGATGAATTTAAGACTTTCTTAGGGATAGTGACTTTATAAGATAAGGAGGTAGATGGGTATTTTTTAGGTTCTCTAGAAATTATTATTTTTCCACATCATGTAGTGACTACATAATCAATTATTGCCCTATTGATTTTGAGGATGGGGGATGACAAATATGTAGGATCTTAGGGGCCTCATAATTTGATGGCATTAATATAGTGGTATGTGATGGAGTAATAATAAATTTTATTATAGGTGGAAGCTTGACCTTAATCCCTTGGTGTTTTATTGTACCTCTGATAATTTTTAGGTAATAGGTCCTCATGTATACCTAACTGTTGATTTTTGGATTAACTCATTAGACTTTCCCCTTCAACTTACATTTCTCCTTTTATATTAAATATTAGATTAAATACCTTAATTTCATACATTTCTTAATATCATGCCCTTTGACTTGGTGGTTTTGGAAAAACTCATCTTCCAAATACCATTTAGGGCATGGCTTGTTGTCATCCAATGGTCAAATTTATGGGAGAGTGATCATATTAGCAATAAGTAATTATTTCAGGACCATTTACACAAGCACACCAAGACTAATAATATGCATTTTTCCCATTCTGGGATGTGGTTTTCCTCTTGGTAAAGTTACATTGGAGATATTTTGATTTTTGGTAGTGGGGGGAACTTTTTGCAATATTTTTACATGCTTTGAGTCCATTACACCATCTCCTACTATGTTTTTATACTTGTTTAATACTTTGGGTTTACCCAAGAGAGTATTATCTTGGACTTGACTTTGTTCATTATTTTTACTATCCCCTTTTAATGAGTCACTTTTCAATTTGAATATCCTTCTCTATAATTTTGTCAAAATATTTGGCACATTTTAAGTTTAACTGATATTTCAATTCAACATTGAGATTATCGATAACTATGTTAACTAGCTCTTTTTCAGGGACTGTGTAATGGAATTGATTGGTGAGGATTCTCCACCATTGTAGAAATGATGTTAGGCTCTCCTTGATTCTCTATTTAGAGTTACAAAGATCAATAATGGAAATATCATGTTCTATATTAAATGAGACATGTCTCATAAATTTCCCAGTTAATTCTTCAAAACTGGTGATGGACCCCTTTGGTAGATGCATGAACCATTTTAATGCAGGTCCTATGAGACTTTTGGGGAAGAGTTTGAGTAGATAAGCATCATTATATGTGACCTCATGACATGACACATAGAAATCTTACACATGATCTCATGTGTCCCCTCTCCACTTATATATATTTTTAACTTTGGACTCTTGAAGTGTGCTGGAAAAGGTATTTGAAATATGCTCATATCTAATGGGGATGTGCAAAAGCCTTCATATCTATACATCATCACCTGAGTGCAAGGGTTAATTTTCTGAAGGGTTTCCTTCATCATATTCCACTCTTAGGTGAATTAGGGATCCATTAAAGGATTTGAGGTGTGTATTTGATGAGATCTTGGTCTTAACCAAACAAGATTAGTATTTTAGGTGTTTCATCTTGGTGATGCAAGTCTTTGGTTTTAATCATGGAATTGTGATGTGAGGGAATTAATTTATTGGGTCAATTGATATAGGCAATCTTCCAAGGTAGATCTACTTGTTTCAACCTCAATGCAATTGTTCTGAGGGGTTTCTTCTTCTTCTTCTTCTTCTTCTTCTAATTCTTGTTCATGGTGCATAAGGTCAGGTTCCCCTATTCTTGGTTAGTGTTATTTGGGTGAGGTGGAGTGTTCAGTCTAGATCATGGATATATGAGATGTTTTAAGAGTCTTATATTAAATGTTGAGGGTAGATTACCCCCCATTCTAATTACTTGGTCAAGAATTTAGTCATGGTTCTCATATATATATTGTTCAAATTGTTCTCTAACCTCATCACTATTAAATAAGTCATTTGTGAGTCATTCATCTTCTCTAGGAGTGTGCATATTTATTTTCATTTCTTCATTATCCCAAATTTTCTCACTAGAGTCCTAAGGACATCATTCTCTTGGTTTTATCCTTATCCCATTCTTAGTATTTGGGAATAAGTTTTGATGGGCATGGTGGATAGTGTAGGATGATATGAGGGTAATAAGTGTTGTTTTGATGTAGGACAAAAGGAATATGACTTTGAACATTATAATTATCATAAATCATAAACTATGGTGGTCAATATTTGTGATATGGATGTGATAGGATTTATATTTAGAGTTTTAACACTGAGTTGATCAAATACTACCAATGTGGAAACCCTATAAAGGTTCAATCTAAAAATGAGACTAAGGGATGCGATGACTAAATGCCCCTTCATACTATAAATATGATGATTGGATGGGTTCTAAGTATGCATAGGCAAGATGATAGGATGATGGGATTATAGACAAGACCTAACAAGGTTGTAGATGTTGACAATGTTTAATCAAGTATAGGATGAATGAAGTGATGACTAGGATTAAAAGCGAGTTTGTGACCACTATAGTTTTGTTTATAAGAAAAAATATAATACTCAAGAGTGTGTATGATGGTATGAAGATTAAATATTTTATCCCTAGGATAGAATAAGTCTTACAGGTCCTCTAGGTGTTTTGGCGATAAAGGGATAAGGCTGACTCAACTCATAAACAATACAGTTCTTAACTAAACATTCACATAATTATTCCAAATCATAAACCCTATTATTAGTCAATAAAATGGGTGTGTAACCCAATGACTACACCATCTAATGGTTTCATGGGTGAGGTTATAGGTTAGTTACCCATTATATAATCTACTGAACCCTCTCAACCCCTTCTTCATTTGACAGTCACTTGGGAGTTGATCCTGACTCCAATAGTAATTTGCATATTACAATTGATAGTTCATTTGTTTACACAAGGTGTCTAGAGAATTCCTAATATATGTAAGGTATGTGGGGCCTAAATTTGTGTAAGTTATTGTCTAATGCTTGATTCAGAGAATTAACTCTTCCCATTCACGGATGACCTATATGGAGTCAACTGCTTAGCCTAACAACGATTATCCCTAATATTTATAATCTATCAAAACATAAATTTTTGTTGAATGTGAATTTATTAAATCCATGTCACCAACCCCTAATGACTAATCAAGTTCATGTAGATGAATTCCATGCCACATTGTACTCTAAAAATCAAAGATTGGGTTAACAAACATGCAAGAAAAAGTTATTTTAACCGACTAATTAACTTTGTGAGAGAATTACACAAGCACATATATATATACATACATACATATATATATATATATGTATGTATGTATGTATATATATGTATATATATATGTGTGTGTGTATACATATGTATATATATATATATATATATATATATAGATACATACATATGTATACATATATATATATATATATATATATATATATATATATATATGTATATATATATATATGTATATATGTATGTATATATATATATATATATATATACATACATATATATATATACATACATATATATATATGTATACATATGTATGTATCTATATATATATATATGTATACATACATATATATATTTATATATATATACATACATATATATATATGTATACATACATATATATATATATACATATATATATATATATATATACATATACATATACATATATATATATATATACATACATACATATATATATATATACATACATATATATATATATATATATATATATATATATATATATATACATATACATACATATATATATATATATATATACATATACATATATATATATATATACATATACATATACATATGTATATATACATACATATATATATACATACATACATATATATATATACATATATATATGTATATATATACACACACACATATATATATACATACACACACACACACACACACACACACATATATACATACATACATACATACATATATATAAGTCACTAGCATGTTTCTTTGTATATATATTCAAGATTTAAAATCTATACTAAGTCCTGATCTTACAAAGAAACATGCTAGTGACTTATCTAGGTCTTTCTGCTAAGGTGTCCTACATAAAAACTTGTTAGTATTTGAAAACAATCAATATCACCTCTAGAACCTCAAAACCACAACTACATAGTCAAAATATTCAAAACCACTTCTAGAATCTACAATATCAAAACTAAGCATCAATATTGAAACTGAGAGATATGCGGTTTTGAAAATAGTCAGCTAACTATAACTACATAACTAGGCAAAACCACTTATGAAAAGTATCATACTATAACTATAAATCAATACCGTAACTTTCAAGATGTGATTTTGTAGTCTATATAAAATATAAAAAAATTAATAGTAGACTCAAAATATTTACATGATGATTGAAATACTTACTGAATGCTAAAGATATTTACAAAATGATGAAAACAAGATTTTACTAGACACAAATAAGGTAAATATATGAAGGCAAAACTGACTATGAGTATTCAAAACCGATTTTCAAAATCAACAATACCTTTTGCCTAAAGGTATCTACTATGATTTTTTTTAAACATATTACTACCTCTTCAAATTTCTAATGTTTGACCTACTTATACTTAACCATTTTAAAAAAATAGTAGTTTAGAAACTAGACTTGAAATGCTACAATTCATGTTGTTATGACATCTTTAAATTTTGAGTGTAGGTGTCTCAAATAATCCATATAAGTTGAAGTTTTTTATTTTTTAAGAAAAACATGTTCAATTAAGACCCATTTTGGCCCCTCAATTTCATGCACTTACCCAAATATTTAATAAAGAACCCCATTTTACAATCAAAACTAGAAAATTCATTCCAAATGTAGATGCCCCTAAATATATTTCATATTTTGTTCTATCTTGTTAATCACCTTGATTGATTAAAATTGTGATTTCCTCACCATGAAAATATGCTTTGAAATATTAAGATCACTAAAAAGTGATAAGTATCATTCAAAATATGAAAATCATTCCTAGCACTATTTAAATGAACAAAGTCATCAAGAAAAGAAGAAACCTTCTGAGTTGAGAATAAAAATTCAACATGATTTGCATTCACATCTTTCCTAAAAGAAAACTTTCATTGAAATCAAATGTGAAAACCACATAAGCTTGTGTTATATTAATTTGAACATCATTAAGATAAAATAATGAAATCCTGAAAGGTATCTTGATCACTATCAACATAAATGAATTCATTGATGGAGTGGTCAACATATTTTTGTCTCAAATTTTTACAATCAATAACATAATTTGAGACATAAAAATTATCATCCAAAAGACTTTTAATTGGGTTATTATTTGGAAGGTTTTCATCCATGAGTATAAAATAGACATCATCACTATTAAATTCTATCAAAGGGATATAATAACTATGATAGTATTCCTCATTAAAATTAAATGCAACATCAAAATATGAGAATGTAGCATAATATATATCATATAAAGCAAACTTATCAGTAAAATCACACTGATAAACATTTAAAATAGGGGATTCATAAACATTATTGATTAGTGGCTCAGTAAGACTAACATTACCAGTTTCATTTATCTCTTTTCCCATTTCTATAATTTCATCAACCAATATAAGTTATAATTCATAAATTGAATTTAGAGGTTCTAAATCACATCCCCTTTCACATCTATGCACATCAGGGTCAAATCTTTCAATGTACATCCAAAATCCATGACAACCACAATCATACTTCAGGGCCAAATTACAAGAATGGGAAAAAATTGGTGAGATTTTATCTCATATTACTATGAAAGGCATAACAATAAAACATAACATCTATAGTCTCATTTGGTATTAAATTCTCAAAAAACCTATTTTAAGCTTTACAGAATCTACGAAATATTGAATGCTTTCGTAATGATCCTTTTTAATATTATAAAAATAATATAAAACAGGAGCATTTTTTGTATCGCCATAACTCTCAATGAAGAGATGTTTGAACTTGTCCCTTGAGTCTATAATTTAATCAAAACATTCATGAAACCAATCTTGGGAACCCCACTCTACGATTTGAAAATAATGGCCTACTCAAAACACCTTCATTATCTATCTCAAATTCATCAACTAAATTTTAAAAGTCTTTTAAATGGCCCTCTCCCTTATCTACATTTTTGCTAACAAATTTGGGGTTTTATAGAAAGGAGTGTGAAACTTATGAATGTAGGCCACATTAATTGCCTAACATCTCTAATTAATAAAAGAAAGTCGAGAAGTATACATACTTTGAATATAAGAGGAAACTCATCAACTATTTTAATTATCGATCCAAATAATATAAACTCATGAACCCAATATACTCATTCATACCATTTACTAAATTCATACTCTCGTTATAACCAACAGCATTCATTACAACATAATTCACTTATAAAGAAGCACGAATGTTAAACAAACCCGTAATAGAATATTGTAGTCTCTAGCGTGATGGATCTGAGGCCACGAAAGAATAATACACTGGAATTTTTTGAAATCCACTTAATCCTTCACCAGTACACACTCGCCAATACCATAAATGTATACCAAATTTTGATTGATAGCCTTCAAATCTGAGATCGTAATGTCAATATCGATGTAAAAATGGATTAGACATAAAGAAACTATATATCCATAATGCACATGAACTAAAACTTTTCAAATATTAAAAACAAAGACTAGGCATCCTTGAAATTGGAAATTACTAACTAGTCCCCGATGAAGATGCCAATTTGTTAGTTAATTGGATGGGAAAGATTGAATCAAAGTATCCACAATGCTTAGGAATTGAGACTAAAACTAATAAATTAAAAATTAAAAATTAAACAAAAAATATCTCAAATAATACAATGATTTGCATCTCATGCAACATATGAAATGGCAAGGAGTATATTGAATGACATAGTGCACTGAATACCCCCCTGACAATGTATCAAATGACAAGGAGTATATTGAATCACAAATTAAGCTAATGTTAAGACCCCACTTTTTTTAATCTCACTGTTAAAACATTATTATTGTTGTTGTTGTAAAACTGACTATTAGTTGTTTACCTCAGTTGGATTATATGTTGGTATTTTTTGCAATGGTATCTAGATTGCATGTTTAATTCTACACGTAATATTATTATGATTTTTAATAGAGTATTATTGATGTACTTTTGTGTTTTCAAGTAATATCTATGAGTTAGGTAGATGTTGGTAGTGGTACACCTAGTATCAAAGAAATTTTGAGCAGTCGGACAAGTCCGATAGATATACTTATTTTTTGTCATGTTTTCTATCATTTGGACATCTTAGTTGGTCATTGATTATTTCATTGTCGTGGCATTGGTACTTGTTACATTTTATTACATGTTGTTGTACTTTTATATTGTTATTGCAAGTCACTATTTTTCCATTATTTGGTTTGTGGCCATAGTCTTTTGTTCCATCTCCATAATTAACTCCAGTCTACTATTGTTGTGCAGAATCTTATTTACTCCTACACACCTACATGGATCCTACTCACCTAAGTGGATGAATTACCTAGACCTACCCTTGACACCCCTTGGACTATTCCTTAGACTATAAATACCTTATATTCCTAAGATGGTGGCATGATTGTTGCATGGCTTGGTTTTATAATGTAATGGCATTGACATTGATATTAAACATGGTTTAATAGGTTTTTTTTAACTGACATAGTGTCAATGGCATATTACAGTTAACTGATTCAATGGCATTTATGTTGGCCAGTGGTACAGACTGTGGGGGTTAAGATGTTAATCTAATTTATTAGCATTAATTATGTGGTTTAAAGTATTCACTTGCATTTTCATTAGCTAGCCTATTGGGTTGGTGGATTGAGATTTTAAGATAGGTCAATTAATGACCATTGCATTCATGGTGAATTTGGTGAGGGATTGTATTGGGGAATGTAAGAGGATTTCTCTCTCCTCACATTCAATGCGGACATTGAATGGGTATGGGGAAACTTGATAGATGGGATGGGGATTTGGATGGTAGAAGAGTTGATGGGGTTAGGAAGATGGAAAAGAAAAGAGGATAATAGTGAAAATTGACTGATTTTTAAGATGACCATGTTGGATTTTGGACACACAGCTTGAAAAAATTAGAGATTTTGGTTTCTATCTTATTGTCTTTTTGAGTTTTTCTCTCTACAATTTTAGGTAAGTTATATTTTTTCCCTGGTTATTTGTTTTATTGTGGAAAATTTGTAAAAATGAAAAGATTGCATACATACCCAGAAGTCCTAGGACTTCTGAAAGCATATGCAAACCTTAACAAGATCTGATATGGATCGATATTTACCATTTTTGCATATAAAATTTTCAAAATAGAAATAGATGAATTATTGCAGGTTGTATCATGTGAATATTAGCTTTTGAATATATTATGTGGACTATGTATTTAGTAAGGTTTCATGGGTTTTAATCTTTTGTTGCCTTGTAAGGTTTGACTGTTTTATGTTAAAAAAGATGGTCGATAGCTTTATGGATTATTGTGTATAAATGTTTGTGTACTTGTTAGTAAAGGTTTCATGGCTTCATTTTTTTGTATGGATATAGGATGCTCTATTTTTATTTGTGAATAATGGATGTATGAATTCAACTATGTATATCTTTATGAGGATTTAATTTTTTATTAAAGGTTATGGTTTTATTAAAATGTGATGTTTCTTTCTCGACTACATGTAAATATTTTGGTGGTTAGTTTTAGGTTTTCATAATAATGATTGTGTTACCATATAATGCATGAACTTGATTTGCCTCATGGTTTCCAATAGCAATGGTTGGGAAGTTTTTGTGTCTATTTTATATGATGATACTTCTACAAAGGTTTTGGGTCCCTTATACAATATGACTGTGTTTGTTTCTTACTTTACTTAAATTATTCTAATAGGATATTAAGTTGGGTCCCAACCATTTGAATGTTTTGACTATTATTTAATTTATGTCATTTTATTTTGATGTATTGGTGTTCGAGAAATTTGAGAGTTGTTTTAAACAAAAGTTCTATTTTGACTTCATTCTGGAATGTATTCTTCCTATTAGATTATTATGAAAGCATAGTATTTAACTTTTAAGTCAGGAAGTGTGATTCATTATAAAGTTTGTATTTATTTTATTATGGATCTTATAAATAATGTTGATGTTATTCTTATAATCGACCATAATTTATTCTTGAGGTCGTGTGGATTTATTATGATATTAATTTGGGTTTTTTCTTGTTGTGTCTTTAACCACGTGGAATATAATCATCTCGTGACCCCTTTATGATAATGTTGACTAGGATTTTTGTTATATCTTGACTACATTTGTATTTAGGTGTCATGTCCTATAAGTTTTATTAGGTATTGTTATCTTGACTATGTTTTTGATCATTGTATTGTGATTTTTAAAAGTCATAGTCAATTGGGTTTTATGATTGTCTTTGGCTACATCTTTAAGTTGACTTCATTTATATGGCTTGTATCAAAGCTTCTATATATATGTTGAATGTGAATATACTGTGGCCTTGAAGTTAAAATTTGATTAGGTTTTGGTTGTCTTGATTACATTTTGATCACTGTGTTGTGATTTGAAAAGGTATAATCAACTAAACTTTTGGTATTGTGTTTGACTATGTTTTAAATTTCTAGATGTGTTTGGACTGGTGGTTTAATCAAACATGTTGTTGAATTTTTAAGGCATGATTAAGTTGGTTGTTTTTATGTTAGACCCTATGTATGACTTAGTATATCACCTCTATAAGATGGCATGAATATATATGATCATGATCTGCTAGGTCTAAGAGAGCATCAGAGAAGTGTGAAGGAGTTTTCTTTTGTTTTTATGAAATGCTTGGGTTGGTGTTCAGCTTGTAAGTTTTGAAAATGTTATCTTGAATCTTGGTTTGAATATATGTATGTCTAATTGAGTTAAGTGACTTATCTAGATTATTTTTACATTTTTTGTATTTTGGTTGTGAGTTATATGTTTACATGGTTAAATGGTCACCATTCCTAGACAAGACCTAAATGATTAAAGTAATTAGTATATTGTATACCTAGTATAAATTGGTTTTTGAGATGATTAAGGTTGACCGTAAACTTGGACAGGGATATAAGGTGATTAGTTATTAACCCATTCTATATCATTCAATATCCATGTTAGTCATCCATACTTCCGATCTATATTGAAGATGGATTGATTATTCTTAACTCACCTCAGAATAGAATCATTGTCTTTTCTTATATTATTTTGTTTTCATGATGTCTTTTTCTTGGAAATATGATTGATCAGAGTTCCCTTCACATCTTTGGTTGTCATAACCACTATTTTTCTGATGTTTGGGATAGTAAAGACCACTGATGG
The DNA here is from genome assembly GCA_037957365.1 of Torreya grandis. Lineage (NCBI taxonomy): Eukaryota > Viridiplantae > Streptophyta > Pinopsida > Cupressales > Taxaceae > Torreya > Torreya grandis. The sequence goes on from JARHVA010003432.1 coordinate 182,615, forward strand.
TTGGGATCATAGGGCTAGTTGGGAGGGTTTATTTATTTCATTCACTTTTTGCTCCATGATTCGGTGATATCGCATACATGTGAAGTAAATTAGTAAAAACTTAATTATGTTAATTTTGTTTCATTTACATAATCAATTACAGTAATGATCATTGAGTTAGATAATATGCAATCTTGATTTATTATGGATTAATCATGATAATGCTAACCTGTGTTGATATGGGATGTTGAATTTAAATATTACATGAAGGGTAAGATGGATAATTTGATATATATTTTTGAAGGTGTTACACTTTAGGTATATTATGTTATTAGATATTTATTTTAACTAACTTCATGTTGATAAGGAATTATATTAATGCTATTAATTGTAAAACTATTCTTCCAACATTTAATTATAATTAATTTGAATTACTATAAATCTTGTGTAATATTAACCTAAGTTAATCATTATGATATCGATTCCTTGGCTTAATTAGATGATCTAGATATTCAAATTAGATATATTTGATGTTATACTAAATATGATTTATTTATATAATTACAAAAGATTTCTTAAAATCATATTGCGTATAATTGATAAGAATATGTAACTTTCTATTGTAATTCAAGAATAATATTTTGATTAAATTATATAGACAATTAGATACATATTATGTTCATAAATACATAGTCTTAATTTCAGCATAATAGTTATCTTGATTTATCACATTATTTTTTGTGAATTCAATTACATAGATGCATGGTATATGAGATTCTTAGTTGTTTTCATCTATGTATAAACTATTCAAATGTTACTAGCAGTTGGTGCATGTGGAAACATATATAAAATCTTTTCTTATAAAACTCATTTCAAACATACCTAGTTATTATAAAGCTATGTATGTTGCATATATCAGATCTGTAAAATATTACTTTTGTTCCTACATTTATTATTAAATGGATTATAAGTTAATATAATTCCTTTACTTAATTCAAGATGTTTCGTAATCATGCATAGTATTTTTATGTAGGTTTGTTATGAAATGAAATTAATTGAAAGACCTTAAATGGATCATTTAAATCTAATGATACAATTAGTAATCAATTAGATGATATGAGTAAGATGAATGTTATTTTCTACTTCATTTAATATTTCATAAACATATGAAAAAAATATGCATTCTTGCTGATTTTTATTCATTGGGATATATATGCTTTCACTTTCTTTTTCAATAGATGAGCATGCTTGCCTTTCTACCCATAGCTTTCCCATAAAAAAATTGTAAAAGCTCTTTAAGTGAAACATTTTATTTGGGTTCCACTCATATTGAAACTCGAGTGCATTATGTTGCATATGTTTATATTGCATGTTGTATTCAAATCACTTATTGCTCCCTTTTCTAGTTCATTTAAATTGCAAGCTTAATTCTAGAATGTGATGGTTCATTATGTATGCATTTTTTAAGATGATTATGAAAACATTATATGAAAAGAATTGATTCATTTCTTAGATAGTTACTTAAGAATGACCTAACTATTGGATTCATATATAGATTTTTTTCTCTTAAAAAGATTAGATAATTAAGGGTTAATTGATTAAATACCTTGGATGAATTGTCTTGAATACACTTGCTTTATAATGTCGCATTGGCTAAGCCAATATAATTTTGTTATATGGATTCATTGATAGGTTACCTAAAAAAAAATTGACGAATGGTGATATCAATCATAATTATATCATTAATCATTATTCTATGTAATGGTTTTCATGATTAATAAATACATGTTATATTATCTATTAAAACAATGGTGCAATGACCCTAAAGGTCATAAGGTTTTTATAGCCTCGATCGCTAGCACTGTAAAAACTTAAATTTAAAGATGATTTTATCTTTATGTGATATTATTCTATTGCATGATTTTTTATGATTTTGCATGTGTCGAATTGATTTTTAGTTTCTAATCATGATTACTTTTCTGAAATCATGTTAAATTATGAGGTTATAAACCTATGCTTTTAACATAAACCTATTTAAACCTAAATGATAACTCGTGATGTTAGAGTTATCCTTCCCAATTAAATTAATCCTTGAAATTGACCATCCTTGAGTGGGATTGAAACCCACTGAGAAGGTTGGGATATTTACCAAAGGTTAAGGACCTAGAAATGGTCTTATGTGAAAGTACGAGTGCCACATGTGGTACTTAGGTCCTATCTATGTATACATACACTGATACAGCTTGAACCCCAAAAAACATCTATTAGGTTAAGACATTTATCCATAACACTTTTTGTATGTAGTTACCTCTAGTTAATTACCTCAGTTTACCTCCTTCAATTATAGTTGCACGTATGTGACTACACTAAAAGTTTATCACTTGCATCAGCAAGTGAGATAATTGAGTCTAATATGCATCCAAAATATTCTCTAATATATAATTCTAATTTTCTTGAGTTGCTTCATCTAGTATCAGAGTAGTTTTTTATCATTAGGAACTTTAGGAATGAGTTTTTTTTTATAATTTTGTAATTTATTGAGTTATCACTTTATAATTCTCGGGATGATTAGAATGTGATCAAGTGGAGGAAACATCCATGAAAACCCTTTTAATGTCAACCCAGCTAGGGTCAAAGGTAGAGAATGAGGAAGGGGTCATCATGGTCATATCTCCATTAATAGCCAAGAAGAGCTCCCTGTGAATAATTCTGACAACAATACTAAATTACCAAATGTTGATGTAGTTGGTGGGAACCAATTGATAAGTATGAGGATAATTTTAATGGAATATTGAAAACCCTTAACACTTTTTAAGGAAATATTGATAACCAAGAACTAATATTGAACAATCTTGAGGGGATATCCCAAGAGGAAGTACCCAGATTAGAAATAGGACAAGTAGAAGGACCTATGATTCAAGAACTATCTTTGACCACTATTGACCCAATCATCAAAGAGATGAAGAAGTTTCTACCACCTACCTTTTTCGGTGATGAATCAGGTGATGTAGTTGATACATGATTGGTACACTTAAAAAAATATTTCAACATGCATAACATGCCATTAAATGTGAAAGTCAAGGTGGTAGCTTATCAGCTAGTTGGTCCTACAGCTTTATGGTGGAATCACCTTTGTGTTTTTGAAAGATATCAGCCTTTGAACCTATCTTGGCCTATTTTGGAGACTCAATTCTACAAAAGATACTTGAACACAAACTATAAAGAGAAAAAAATCACCAATTTCAGCTTTTAAAGCAAGAAAACATGTTTGTTGTTGAGTATGAAAACAAGTTTATAAATTTGTTACATAATGTGAACTATATGCATGATGAATAAAATAAAAATATTAAGAACTCAGGCTCAAAAAAATATTAATGCATGATGTTAATATGACAAACCTAAGGACTTTGGATGTAATAATTGAATCAGCGTATAGGGCTAAGGTAAAATAAAAGTCTTAGCAAAAACCAAGCCAAGAATTTAAGATAAGTAGGTAGCAGTCTAAAGCAAAAATCTTTTCTCCCATGAACAAGAATTTTTATAAATCAGATCAAAACTACATATTTTTATGTGGCAATAAGAATTTTAGCAAGTTTTTTAATAGAAATTTCAAGTCCCATGGATCCTCTAAATCTGGTTCTTATAAGAAGGAATGACATCAAGGCAACCAACATGAACCTGTCATGGGTGTAGATATTAATCTCGTGACATATTCCAGGCCTATTATTTTCTAGGAATGTAGTGACAACCACTAAAAAATGATTGTCTTAAATTAAAAATAGGCCAAGGAACCAATCACAGAGCATATGCTATTATTGATAATCATAATTTTAATTTGTAGGCCACTCTATTTGAAATCAAAGTACAATAAATGATTTTTTCTTGTCTATTTTGATTGATTCGGGTGTAAATGATTATTTTATATGTTTCTAATACTAAGTAATATAAAATTGAACACATTTTGATAAGAGATGGTTGGGAGGTTGAGATTAGTACTGACAAGAAAGTACATATTCTTGAATGCTTAGAACAAGCATAACTTGATCTTTGTATCTTCAAGACCAATGTGAATATTTTTTTTACACATTAAGGATCTTATAATCTCATCCTTGGGATGGATTGGATTCATGAACATCAAGCCATGCTTGATCGTATGGCCAAAAAAGTGTGGTGCATCAATGACCTTAGATAAATTATAGAATTACAAAGAATACAAGGGCCTACAAGATGTAAAACACTCTCAGTGTTACAGTTAAAAAGGGCTATTAGAAAAGGATGCAAGATTTATGTAGTCTAACTACAAGGATTACCCAAGAAAAAAGAGTTAGTACACAGATTTTTCTATTTTGAGGGAATTCATGGATGTTTTTCCTATGAAAACACCTAGTTTACCACCTAAGTAAGAATTTGATTTCTCCATTGACATCATGCACAGATCTTCCCCTACTTCTAAATCCCCCTACCACATGAATGTGGCTAACTTACAAAAGTTAAAATTTTATCTACAACAAATTTTGGACAGTAAAAATATCTAGCCAAGTGTGTCCCCTTGACATGCTCCATTGGTCTTTGTGAAGAAAAAGGGTGGTACATTGAGGCTTTGTATTGATTACTATTTGCTAAATAAAGCAATAATAAAAAATTAGTATCTTTTGCCTAGGATTGATGACTTGTTTGACCAAATGAAGGGTGTTTCAGTATTCTTGAAGATTGATTTGAGATCAAGCTACCATCAACTAAGAATACAAGAAGAGGACATTCATAAAACAACTTTTAAAACTCAATATGGACATTATGAGTTCATGGTTCTACTTTTTGGACTAGCTAATATACCTATCACTTTCATGAATTTTATGAACAACATATTTAGAGACTTCGTAGATAAGTTTTTGCTGGTTTTTCTTGATGACATTCATAGTTATTTTTAAAATGATGATGAGTATGATCAACACCTTCGTTTAGTCTCGTAAAGACTAAAACAGTATAAATTATATGGAAAATGCTTCAAATATGCATTTTAGGAATATAAAATTCATTATTTGGGTCACATTATTTTTAAGGTTGGCATTGTTATTGATCTTACAAAAATTAAAGCTATTCAAGATTGGCCTACTCCTTCAAATGTGCATGAAGTGCACAGCTTCATGGGTTTGACTAGTTATTATCGATATTTTTTTAAAAAGTTTTCTAGTGTGGCTTATCCCTTTACCTCTTTGTAGCACAAAGGCAAAAAATTTGTGTTGACCCCTCAATGTGAGGAGGCTTTTAACAAACTGAAAATGTTTCTTAAAACAATACCTATTCTTATCATTCTAGATCCAAATGGCAACTTTGAAGTTTGGGCTAATGCTTCTAAGGAAGGATATGGAGGCATCCTGACCCAAGATGGCAAGGTTGTGGCTTATGAGTCATAAAAATTGAAAGATCTTGAAAAGAAATATATTTAAAATGACATGGAGCTTGTTGGCATTGTTCATGCACTCAAACAATGGAAACATTTCTTACTATGGAAGCCTTTTAAGGTAAAGTCTGATCACAGTAGCCTTGATTATTTATTTTTTTAAGATTATTTAAATGCACACTAGCATGGGTAGCTATAATTTTTTATTAATTTTGACATAGACATATCATATGTCAAAGGCAAAGAGAATCGTGTGACTGATGCACTCAACAGAGACATGTACCTTGTTGCCTTATCAGTTTTAAAAGAAAATTTTAGAAGTGTTATTTTGAAACAACTTGCTAATGAATTTTTCCATGATGTAAGAGTATGTTTGGCTAAAGAGCTTGTAGAAAAATGATTTACTAATTTTTATGTTGCAATAGATGGCTTCATAAGGCATAACAACATAATTTGTGTACCTATTTTGGGTGACTTGAGAAATTATGTGCTAAAATAAGTGCATACAACACCTTATTTTGATCATCCAAGGGTCAAAAATATTATTCATGCATTGAGAAGGCTCTATTTTTGTCTTGGAATGAAGCCTGATGTCGCTAATTTTATGGAAAAAAACGTGGAATGCCAACAGATTAACACTGAGCATTGTCATCTATGAGGACCATTGTGCCCTCATGATATTCCAAGAAAAAAGTGCATTATAGTATCATTTTATTATATTTTGAGGCTTCCAAAATCATGCATCAAGCATGATACTATCCTTGTGGTGATTGATAAGGCCACTAAACTCAACCACTTAATTACTAGAAATTTAATGAATGACTCTTTTATGTTTGTTGAATATTTTGTGAAAGAAGTGATTAGAATTCATGACCTACATAAAGTTATTATTTTAAACCATGAAAAGTTATTTACTTCAAGATTTTGTTATACCTTAATTGCAACCTTTGAAACAAGGCTGAATTTTAGTTCTTCTAATCATCAAGAAATGGATGGACAAATTGAAATGCTCAACAAAGTGGTTAATGATATGTTATGCATGTACATCATGGATCAAAAAACTAAATGAGAATATTATCTTCATTTATTTAAATTTACATACAATAATTTGTACCATTGTATAATAAAGATGGCTCTATTTGAAGTTCTATATGGACATAACTATAGAACTCCTCTTGGTTGGGACAGCTTGGAAAATAGAGTTATTTCTAGATCTGATTTACTACTAGAATATGATAGGTAGATGTAATTAATAAGGTAAAATTTAAAAAGTGCTTCAAATCAATAAAAGAGATATGTTGATCAAAAGAGAACTCTACATGAATTTACCATGGTGACAAAGTTTTTTTAAATGTTAGATCACATAATTTTTTTATAATGTTTGGAAAGGCTTTCAAGTTAGCACCATGATTTGTGAGGCCCTTCAACATTATGGAAAATATTATCCATATTTCTTACCTTCTAGCTCTTCTTCCTTCTCTATCAAGGACTCATGATGTATTTCATGTTATTTTGCTAAGAAAGTATATACCTAATCCATCTCATGTTTTGGATTGGACTTATTTACAAGTTATAGAAGAGGAAAAGATCCAATTAGAACAAATGAGAATCTTAGACTATCACAGTGTTAAGTTGTGAAATAGAGATATACAAATTTTGGTGCAATGAGACCCACTGAGTGAAATAAATGTTACCTAGGAAGATGCACATCTTTCTAGGCAGTAGTATGCATGGCTATTTGATTAAGTCATTGAGATGAATCTTTTTCAAGGGGAGAGGATGTTACAACCCCACATTTTTATAATCTATTTACTATTAAAATGTTATTATTATTGTTCTTATAAAATTGACTACTAGTTGTTTACTTCAGTTAAATTATATGTTTGTACTTATTGTAGTAGAATTTGGACTACATGTTTCATTATGCACTTGATAATTATGGATTATTATTATAGTTGATTTTTTAATATTCTATAATTATTTATAGATTTTTGATAGGGTAGTATTGATGTACTTTTATGGTTGTATGTACTATATATGAGCTAGGTAGATGTTGGTAGTGGTACACCCAATACCAAAGAAATTTTGAGCAGTCAGACAAGTCTGATAGGTATACTTAATTTTTTATTATGTTTTTCATCCTTTAAAAATCTATATCAGTTAATTATGTCATCATGACATTGGTACTTATTTCATTTCATTATATATTGTTAAACTTTTATCTTATTGTCACAAGTTATTTATCTATTATTTGGTTTGGCCTCTATGATTAACTCCAGCCTACTCCTTCCATACAAACTCCTATTTACTCATGCTCACATGTGTGAATCTTACTCACCTAAGTGGATGAATTGCCTATGACCTACCTAGACCTACCCTTGACACCCCTTAGACTATTACTTAGATTATATAAATACCATATATTCTTAAGGTGGTGGCATGATTATTATGCGTCTTGATTTTATTGTGTAATGGCATTAGCATTAATATTAAACATGGTTTAATTAGTTTATTTTAATCGACACAGGGTTGATGGCATATTATGGTTAATTGATTCACTGGGATTTATGTTGGCTGGTGGAATAGACCATGGGGATTAGGATGTTAATTAACCTTATTAGCATTAATTATGTGGTTTACATTGTTAGCATGCATTTTCATTGTTGGCCTTTTGGGTTTGTGGATCAATATTTTGAGATAGGTCAATTAATGATCTTTGCATTCATGGTAAATTTTGTGGGGGATTGACTTGGGGAATGTAAGAGGATTTTTCTCTCCTTGTATTCAATGTAGACATTGAATGGGTATGGTAAAACTAGATGTATGAAATGAGGAGTTAGATGGCAGATGGGAAGAGTCGATAGGGTTAGGATGATGGAGAATAAAAGAGGATATAATGAAACTCAACTAGTTTTTTTGGTGATCATGCTGGATTTTGGACACATAGTTTGGAAAGATTAGAGGTTTGGTTTCTATCTTATTGGAATTTTTATTTTTTCTCTCTGTAATTTTCGGTAAGTTATATTTTTCATGGTTATTTATTTTATTATGGAAAACTTGGAAAAATGAAAACGTTGCATACACGGTCAAAATTCTTAGGACATTCAGATGCATATACAGACCTTGAAAAGATTTGATATAGATTAATATTTAACATTTTTGTATATAAAACTTGAAAAATAGAATTAGATGTGTTATTTTGGGTTGTATCATGTGAATCTTGGATTTTTAATGTATTCTATAGACTGTGTATTTAGTAAGGTTTCATGGGTTTTATTCTTTTGTTGCCTTGTAAGGTTTGATTGTTCTATGTTAAAAAGGATGGTTGTTGGCTTTATGGCTTGCTATGTATATATGTCTATGTACCTATTAGTAAAGGTTTCATGGCTTCATTTTTTAATACAAATACAAGATGTTATGTTTTTATTTGTGAATAATGGTTGTATAGATTCGATTATGTATATCATTATGAGTTAAATTGTTTTGAAGGTTCTATTTATTAAAAATAGATGTTTCTTTCTCTGTTGTATGGAAAGATTTTGGTGGTTAGTTTTGGGTTTTCATAATAATGATTGTGTTACTATATAATTCATGAACCCGAGTTGCCTGGAGGTTTCAAATAATAATGTTTGGGGAGTTTTTGTGTGTATTTTATATGATGATACTTTTGTAAAGGTTTTGGGTCCCTTATACGATATGACTGTGTTTATTTCTTACTTTACTAAAATTGTTCTAATAGGATATTAAGTTAAGGCCCAATCATTGGAATGTTTTGACTATTATTTGATTTATGTCATTTCATTTCGATATAATGGTGTTCGAAAAAGTTGACAAATATCTAAACAAAAGTTATATTTTAACTTCGTTATGGAATATATTCTTCCTATTGGATTGTTATGAAAATATAGTAATTTACTATGAAGTTGGGAAGTGTGATTCATTACAAAGTTCATATTTATTTTATTATGGAGCTTCTAAAGAACTTCAATGTTATTCTTATAATCGATCATGATATATTATTGAGGTCATATAGCTTTATTATGATATTAATTTAGGCTTTTCTTGTTGTGTCTTTATCCACATAGAATGTAATCATGTCATGACCCCTTTGTGATAATGTTTACTAGGATTTTTATTATATCTCAACTACATTTTTATTTAGGTGTCATGGCCTTTAAGTTTGATTGGGTATTTTATCTTGACTGCATTTTTTTATCACTGTGTTGTGATTATTAAAAGGCATAGTCAGTTAAGTTTTATGATTGTCTTCAACTACATATTTAAGTTGACTACATTTATATGACTTGTATCGAAGTTTCTAAATATACATGTTGACTGTGTATATGTCATGGCATTGAATTTAAACTTTGATTCAATTTTTTTATATTTTAACTATGTTTTGATTACTATTTTATGATTATAAAAGTCATAGTCGATCAGGTTTTTGGTATTATGCTTGACTGTGTTTTAAATTTCTAGATGCAATTGGACTAGAGGTTTAATCAAACCTATTGTTGAATTTTGGGGGCATGATTAAGTTGGTTTTTTTTTATGTTAGCTCTTGTGTATGGCTTAACATATCAATATATATATATATATATATATATATATATATATATATATATATATATATATATATATATATATATATATATATATATATATATATATATATATAATCTGCTAGGTCTAAGAGGGCATCAGAGAAGTCTGGAGTTTTCTTTTGTTTTTATGAAATGTCTGGGTTAGTGTTGAGCTTGTAAGTTTTGTAAATTTTATCTTGAATCTTAGTTTGAATATTATGTGCGTCTGATTGAGTTAATTGACTTATCTGGATTCTTTTTACATTTTTCATATTTTGGTTGTGACTTATATGTTTGCATGGTTAAATGGTCATCATTCCTAGACTATGCCTAAATGATTAAAATAATTGGTATATTCTATACCTAGTATTTATTGATAGTTGGGATGGTTAAGGTCGAATGTAAACTTGGATGAAGATCCAAGGTGGTTAACTTGAAGACTATATAATGGATTAATTTTTAACCCATTCTATATCATTTGCTAACCATGTTAATCATCCCTACTTCCGATCTATATTGAAGATGGATTAATTATTTCCTTCTTACCTTGGAATAGAATCGTTATCTTTTTTTATATTATTTTATTATCATGATATCCTCTTATTACAAATATGATTGATTATAGTTTCATTGACATCCCTCATTGTCATAACCATCATCTTCCAAATGGATGGGGTGGTAAGAGCCAACAATGGTTGGGCTCATAAGACTAGTTGGGAGGCCTTATTTAGTTTATTCACCTTATGCTCCATGTTTTAGTGATCTCATGTACACGTGAAGTAATTTGGTAATAATTTAATTATGTTTCATTTAATTAGTCAATTACAATAATGATCATTAAGTTTGATAGTATGCAATCTTGATTTTTTATGGATTAATCATGGTAATGCTACCCTATGTTGGTATGGGATGCTGGATTTAAATATTGCAAAAAGGGTAAGATGTCTAATTTGATATATGTTGGTGAAGGTGATACAATTCAGGTATATTAATTTATTAGATATCTATTTTAACCCTCTTCATGTTGATAAATCATTTTTTTAATGCTATTAATTATGGAACTACTCTTCCAACATTTAATTATAATTAAGTTGAATTACTATAAATCTTGTGTAATATCAACCCAAGTCAATCATTATGATATTTATTCCCTAGTTTAATTAGATGATCTAGATATTCAAATTAGATCTATTTGATGCTATACTAAATAGGATGTACATAGACAATTACACAAGAATTCTTAAAAGCATATTGTGTATAATTAATAAGAATTGGAGCTTTCTATTTTAATACAAGAATAATGTTTCAATTGGATTATATAGACAATTAGATACATATAATGTTCATAAATATATAGTATTAATTTAAGCATAATAATTATCTTTATTTATCATGTTATATGTTGTGAATTCAATTACATAGATGCGTGGTAGATTGGATTCCTAGTTTTTTCCAACTATGCATAAACTATTCAAATGTTACTCATTGTTGGTGCATGCAGAAACTTAAACAAAATCCTCACTTCTCAAACTTATTTCAGACATATCTAGTTGCATATAAATTTATGTATATTTAACATATCCTATTTAAAAATTATTACTTTTATTCTTGTATTTATTATTAAATGAATTATAAGTTAATCTAATTCCTCTACTTAAATTAAGATGTTTCATAATCATGCATATTATTTTTATGTAGGTTTGTTATGAAACAAAATGAATTGAAATACTTTAAATGGATCATTTGAATCTAATGATACAATTAGGAAAAAATTAGATGATATGAACAAGTTAAATGTTGTTTTCTACTTCATTTACTATTACGTAAATATATGACAAAAACATGCATGTTTACTGATTTTTATTCCTTGGGTTGTATATGCTTTCACTTTCCTTTCTCATAGTTACACATGCCTGCCTTGATGTGCATGGATTTCCCATAAGAAATTTGTAAAATTTCATTAAGTGAAACATTTTATTTAGGTTTCACTCAAATTGAAACTTGGTTGCATTATGTTGCATATGTTTGTATTGCATTATGTTGTATGCAAAACACTTGATGCTCCCTCTTATAATTCATTTAATTTATGATCTTAATTCTGGAATGTGATGGTTCATTATGTTTGCATTTCCTTTTATGATTATAAAAACATTGTATGAAAATAATTGATTCCTTTTTTATATAGTTACCTAAGAATGACCTAACTATTAGATTAATATAAAGATTCTTTCTCTTAAAATGAATAGATAATTAAGGGCTAATTAATTAGATACCTTGGATGAATTATGTCTTGAGTTATCTTGTTTTATAATGTCACATTGGCTACTCCAATATAATGTCATTATATGGATTCATTGACAAGTTACCTAAAATTTATTTGATGAATGGCAATAAGGATAATAACTATATCATTAATCATTATTCTAAATAATGGATTTTGAGTTTAATAAATCAATTTTGTATGATATATTATAATAATGGTGTGATGACCTTAAAGGTTGTGAGGTGTTTATGACTTCGATCGGTAGCACTGTAAAAAATTGAGTTTAAATCCACTTTTTTCTTTATGTGATATTATTGTATTGCATGATTGTTTATAAATCTACATGTGTCAAATTGATTTTTGGTTGTTGATTATGATTACTTGTCTAAAATCATGTTTAATTATGAGGTTAAAAACCTATACTTTTAACATAAACCTGTTTTAACCCAAATGATAACTTAGAATGTTAGAGTTATCCTTTCCAGTTAAATTAATCCTTGACCTTAACCATCCTCGAGTGGGATTCAAACCCATTGAGGAGAGTGATGTACTTACCTGGGGTTAAGGACCTACAAATGGCCCTATTTGGAATAATGAGTGCTAAATATTGCCCTCGGGTCCTATCTTTGTATGCGTACACCAATGCACCCCAAAATCCATAAAGCATGTATTAGGGTAACATGCTTCTTCATGGCACCTTTTATATGTAGTTACCTCTAGCTAATTATCTCAATTCACTTGCTTTGGTTCTAGTTGCATATACATGAGTATGTTGAAAATTTATCACTTGCATCAACAAGTGAGGTAATTGGGTCTAATATGCATCCAAAAAAATTGGGGGGTTATTTCAGCTGAATGCTACCTAGAAATGGCTCCAATTTGCTAGAGCCCAAATATTCACCCCATGATTTAGTGGATAAATTATGAGAAAATAGAGGACATGTTATTTTATTACTAAGGATTTTCAACACTCCACACTAAAATGTTTAATACCTAATTAAAAACACAAGAGGTGGCCTACTCTCTATTATTTTGGCTCTACTATACCAAGGGGAGACATCATATATTAATCTACAATACATAATGGACTTTAGAGAACAAAAATTTAGATGTTAAAATTGGCCACAGTGATCAGTTTAACTAATTTTCTATCACTAGAAGAATATACACAAGATCCTCATAATATCGATTATGTTTTTAGCAGAAGGATGTGATTTAAAACACTTATAACTTATAGGCTCATTATTCATCAATTTATATGCACATACAAAATTGAAATAACAAATACTGGAGTGCATGGTGACAATAAAGATTTCTAAAGATATCAATAAATTAAGAAATAATACATAAAAGGACAAACACATCAAACAATAGCAACCTATACACAATTTACATTGTAAAAGAATAAAGGTCTTAATGGGTTAAATGTTGAAAATTATATAAAAAGTGTGATCTAATCAACTATGATTGGTGCTATGAACAATGTCTTCACTTCACTGGGCCATAAAATATTATCAAAGCTTAAACGATCAAATTAGTGAATAAAAAATTAAACACATTTACTATAGATCTTCCAAATTTTAGTTAGATAATAAGATAACCTACATGAAGATATCATTACCCATCATAATGATGTATCACAATCCATTAAGAATAATGAAATAAAACAATTGATTAAGATTTGCACAACAATGTACATGTTAGTTGTGAATTCATAAATAAATTTAAACATTTAATAAAATAACATACACTAAGGCCTTATCAGCATTTAGAATTATTTATCATAAACAATTAGAAATAAAGGGGACAAATTTTTCACAAGGATTTTATAACTTTACTAATTTGTGAGATTACACCTTAAATGTTATAGGGTTCTCACCAAGTGACAAGTTCAACACCCATAAAATTAACTAGTTGGTGAACCTTCATCAAATTTATAATAATACATATCCTTGAGTCATTCCAAGCTCTCATTAATAAAGGTATGTAACTCATAAAACCATAACTGCGAGAGCAAAATTTCATTATAGAACCACCAAATTAATAGTATAAAAAATCCAAATGAAGTTAGATTAGATTTATTCATAGTTTCATCCCTCTTTTTCTCAAGATTATTATAGATAATTATCAACAATGGTTTAAGAGAGATTAAGTGTCTACATTAGGGTGAATTACACTCTCATCCAACCACAGTTCTTCATTACACATGTACAAATTACTCAATCTTTTCTATGGGTCACTAGGTGACAAGTGGAAGAACATCTCAAGTTCACTCAAATAACAATCCACTTCTGATCTCATATGATTGGAGAAAACACAAATATTGATTTATAATAAGTTGTCTGAATTAATAAATTTGTCCCCAAAGAAATAAAATGATGTTTAATAGAAGTAGGTGCAGTAGCAAAATCAAGGGGTGTAAAATGAAGAGGCTATGCATTAAGACATGGCCCAAGATCATAATTTTGCACATGGTAAACAATATGTAATATCATAATGAAACACATGGATCACTAAAATTTTATTAGTGGGAAATTTGTGACACCTGGTAGCCTCCACAATTCTATCTACACCATTCTCATCTCAATTCTAGTGATCACTCCATTTTCTGTATTGTTAATTCATCACGAAGAGTAATAGATACATAAAATTCATCCATGGATATGTTTGTAAATTATATCCAAATCTGATTTCATTGTGTATTCTCTAATGAGTCCTTTCCAATGAGACCAAATGTTCTCAATATGGTGTTATATAGTTCAAGTCATGATCACCAAACCACTCCCCTATAGTTCTTCCTTCAGGGACTCACTATGGCCAACTGATGTGAATTTGATGTGGAAACGATCATCAAATTTATCTGCCTAGATAGGGAATACCTCAACCATCCATGTGGGCACACTCATGTGGCCTCACACTCATGGTGTCCACAAATTATGTTTATTTCACCCCATTTAATTAATTTGAGACACGTGGCCACATCTTATTATTTACAGGCCATGGGGTTCATAGGGAGCTTCAAGCTCTTTGAAAGTATCTAATTGATCTTGTCAATATGTGACATTTTAAAATGTGATTTTATATTTTAAGTGGTCTACATTCCCATTTATTTTCATATATTAACCATGACTTACATTGTAAAAATGTTGTGAATGTCAATTTGGAAAAATAAAACTAGATCACAAGTAGGACACGTGGAAGCCTTTGATTCGCCATAGACCACAGACTCCATAGAAGTCTCCTTTTTATTTTCATGAGTAACATGTGCCTTGTCAAATTTAGGTGGTACGTGTGGAAAGACCTCATTAGTCATGGAGCAAGAACTCACAAAGTTCTCTTTGTTTTTATTCTCCATCTTAGTTTTGTGATCTCTTGGTGATCCACATGGCATCACTTAAATGGCCTAATTTCCCATGAACCATAGAATTTTTGACACATCTTGGATTAATCCATTCTATGTAGTTTATGATTGGCCTATGTGGTAGTAGCTAATTGGTCATGCACCACCAACTTCTTAGAGTTCACGTGCTTAATATTTAAGTTCAATGGAAACGCCACTCAGAAAAGGCATGTGGAAATCATCTATTGATCACAAGGTCATGGGCTCACATAGTTCCTATGGATTCACTCAAACTACCTAGACCCTTGAAATTATTCATTCCACTTCATCTTACCAATATATAAATAAGGTGCATGTGGATAAGTTGTAAATAAATCGATAATCTCTAAAAATATATAAATAAATAGCTAGAACTTATAAACCTGGTTTTGTTAGAGTTATGATAGTGACCCCTATATAAGTTCATAATCATATTTGAATCTATGTGAATATCCCCATGAAACCTATAAGAATGAATATACATGGATATTTACACATGAAAATAACATATTGAAATATAAAAAATAAAAATTGGAAGTGATGCACCTACTTTTCGTGAAAATGTGATGGCACCCCTTTATGAGTTCCCTACTTATATGAATGTGCATTGAATGAGAATGGTGTATAGAAGTCAATATCTTTGAACCATTATAAAATCCTTTATAAATTTATGAATACAATTTTTTTTGACAAGAAATCAAAGTTAAATAAGTTTAATGTAATATAAAAGAGTAGGGTTAGGAAATGTGTTGGGTACATCTTAGAAAAATTAACATGTAGATGGATGACATAAATCAAAAAAATGTACACAAGGATAAGGAAACATTTAAATTATATGAATCTTAGAAAATAAGAGGATGTGTATGATATGAATTATGGTACCAAAACACAAAACAAACATAGAGTAGACATAGAAGGAAAGGAAACACACTAAGCATAGAGCATGAAAAATAACATTCATAGCATACAAAGATTAGCACACATACAGAAAGTGGAAACACATATAGAGTTAGACAAAGAAAGCAAGGTAAACATATTAGACCTAGAGTAAATAGAGAAAGCAAAGAATGCACATATAGAAAACAAGGAAAACATATGAAAGACAAACCACAAAATGTCACACATACAGTCTACAAAAGCAAGGAAGGAAGAAAAACAATGTAAATCATGAAAGAAATTAATTCACACAGAGTAAATAAGGAAATATTATCAAACACATAGCAAGCAATGCCATTATGTAAGCAAACACATGACAATAAATATTACCTATATAATTAAAATGAAGCAATATTGAAAGCATGAACAAAACCAGTAGTGGTGGAACATGAACACATATGAAGGCGAGATAAAGGAGATCACATGAGGTATAACCAGAAAGTTTTATATGATAATGGAAATCACGAAAGATATAACCAGGAGAATGTAAATAATAATACCTAATAAAGTATTTCCAAAAATTAGAGAAGGGCATGTATATAGGGTTTCACCACTTATGTTTTCTTAGTGCAGTTGATTCTCATGTTGTCCAGGTCTCTATTGCCCTAGTGCACTTGCAACACAAAATTCTCTTCCTTACCCTTCAATTATTGTAATATTTAAAACTTAAGAGAGGAATGAGAGCATCGGAAGCCTCCAATAAATAAGGAGAATAATAAAACTATCATGATATTTTGTTGACCATTAAATAGTGAAAATTATTCTTAAAATCGATATAAAAAAATAATTTATATAAAATATAAACCATTCCAATAATATGTAAACCTCTATATTATGAATAATTACTTAATTTCTTCTAAAATGATTATGAATACTCAACAAATTAATGCTAAAATAATTATGAATACTCAACAAATTAATGCGAATGATTTCGACCTAATCTTGTATGTCAAAATATCGTCATCAAAAAGTTCGATGACGTAAGCATAGCCGACTTGTTCCACACTAAAACCATCTCATTGAGACGGCGTCGGCGGTGAAGGTTGCTCAACGACTTGACGTGATAATCCATTCCACCACTTTCTCCAAGGGTCGTTGGTACTCGTGACAATCGACTTGTACATTATGACGGTAAGCTAAATTTAACTGGTCATGCAACTACACCGGGGCCCAAATGTTACTTCACCTAATTGTATGATGGAAACTCATCGTCTAACGTTGGTTTTACCATCAGAGTTATTCTTAATGTCTCTGCTATCCCTCCATTTCTCCTTCTCCGGGTGGTTATGGTGTCTACTTATTTACCTGCCACATGAAATCTTATTATTACCAACATAAGCACAAGCACCAGAACCAGCACCGGCACCGGCACCGGCATCGGCGTCAGCAACAGCATCAGCACCTGCAACACCATAAATTGGGATGCAGTAGGCCATAATGCATCATGTCCACAGAGTTTGATAAGAACATCATTGAGTGCAGCATTGATTTTATTAGTTCTTATAACATCACTGCTGCAGTCATTGATGTTGTTTCCACCTCTGCCACGAGTAAATGGTTCGACACTTATACCATCTCTCATGAAGTTACTGAATGCGTTTCATCTCTCCAATGGTGGCACTGGCACTATATTTATCAAGGCTCTTACTGGGTATGTATTTATCATTTTCCCTCACAAGTAGGATTTACAATAAATTTGCATGGCCTTACCAGTCACAAGTCTTAATGTGAATATCAGGCAAGCGCTCACACTCAACTGGTTTCTGTGGATGTTGGAAACTCTGATTTCTGCTTAAGAGGCATCATCTGCCACGTATTGTCAAGTTGTCAGAGAGAGGAATTTCCTATATAAAAGAGGCAGTTAGTGGAGGTCTGTGTCTATAAAGACAAGGACACCGATTAATTTAAGTGTTAAATGTTTTCTTTTTAGTCTCACATTTTCAAGAGGATGTTAGAAAATTCTTTTGGCGTAGCTGGATTTGCAAGCTGTAGGCTACAACTATATTTGGTTGATTGGTTAAAATATTAAAAATAAAGTGAAAATAATCTTAGTAATTTTTATAAAGAACGTATTTAAGTCTTAATCTTGATGATTTTAATTTTTTATAAGGTGAATGATAGCTTTTCTTTTACAAAATTTTATTTTTAATATTGGTCGATAATAAATAAAATAATTGATTAATATATTTGAAAAAATTGAATTGTAGATCGACTCAGTTTAAGGCAACAGGTGGCAAGGTTGGAACTAACGACAATAGTTAATGATCAACATTTGTGTGCTGATCGCCGCATCCCTTTAAAATGTTATTGATCCAATCTACGATTCATCTTATCAGGACTGCTTTAGTCCTCTTAGAACATGGTGTTATGGCATTGCAACTGCAAAAATAGTTGTAGGGGCTGCAAAGATTATTTAGGAATAAGTATGCAGTGAAATGTTCTTATAGATTTCAAAAACTATAAAATTTATCTCTAAAGAGGAAATCTAAGAAGTTTGAATGTAAAACCATTTTTAAAAATATTTATAGAACATTTCTTATTGGTTGTAAAATGCTTAAAAATTCTTTCCAAGTGTTGCAACTTTTTACCCGCAGCTACTACTCATTTCTAAAAAACTTTTTCCTGTACAATAATTACTTTTATTTTTGAAAAATAAAATTAAAAATTTACAATTCAATAAATTTACATTTGTATAAGACCATATACAATTATAAAATAGTTACAATTATCCTTTCTATAAAATCACCCTCTTAATCTTGCTTTAAACAAACCACTTAAATGCTATGGTAAATCCAAAAACAAACCACTTAAATGCTATAGTAAATCCAATTTAGAGGAACCCAATTTAGAGGAACCTTGCAGTCTGTTAAGCAACCAGCCCAAACATAACTTAAATGCTATGGTAAATCCAAAAACAAACCACTTAAATGCTATTGTAAATTCAATTTAGAGGAACCTTGCAGTCTGTTAAGCAACCAGCCCAAACTTAACGTAAATACCAATTCTGGATTTGTGATGCATTTACATACCTTATTTTAAAATTAGACATAATTACAGAATGACCTACGTTGTATATACAAGACATTGTCTAAAATAGCGATAAAATAGGGAGATAACACATTTTTTAAACAGAGAGGATATAATTCAAGCTGCTCAATTGTCCTTCACAAAAACATTTCATGAAAATTAAGAAAACAAACTAAATAATTAGTTTTATTAGATTTTATTCAAATTTATATTTTAAAATAAAAATAAATTAAATTGAAAGAGTTATAGTTTAATTGATAAGGATGATAGTTGTTTATATCCATTTATTAAAATACAAATTCTTTTATATATTTAATAAGAAAAATAAAACAATTAAAAATACGATCATGTCTTGAATAATTTTAACGATATAAATATGTTTACTTATAACTTTTTAACTTAAAAACTCACAAATTTAAATTTGAAATTAGTCAACATTATAAATCTACTATATATTTATTTTTAAAATATAAATAAAAATATAAACAAAAAATATTATAATTTAATAATTTTATATAATTATTTAAAAACCCTTTTTTCATTTTAAAAAAATAAAAAAACAACCAACACCATTTCAATTTTCTGCTTCGAATATTCCCTTGACGGATCACCCACAATTTTAATAATGGGTTATTAGTGGCCATATGGCCTTCTTGTATCTTTAGCATTAAGTGCACGTTGTTTTCAACTTCACAATAATAAATATATGTATCTATTATTTATTAGATTTAGGCTGAATGTCCATTCCTTTAAAAAAATTAAATTATTTAAATTTTTGTTAATTTTATTTTGTATTAAATTTTATTGTACATTGTATTAGTTTCGTTAACAGGATTTATATCTATTTTTAGTCTATAATAAATGTATGTATTTATCATTTATTAGAATCATTTATTTAATTTTTTTTTTATTTTATTTTGCTTGAATTTTTAATAATTTGAAGAAAATTATACTGGAGAATCAAGACAATATAAATTTTTTGTATACTGTAAAATTTGAAAGCAGAAAGAAAATGATCTGGGTTTGTGAATAAATAGTTGTGATCAATCACTTGTGGATTGTTGTTATATTTAAGGCTTCGAAACTAGAAGATAGTTCTATAATACTTCTAATTCTATAGTTTCTGATAATCATTATGTAATTATTTTTAATTATGTATATGTTAAACAATATGTTTTTAGATTTCAATTTTGAAATATATTAAATCTAAATTAATTTTATATTATACTATAATATATTTCAATCCAACAATAAATGCAAATGCCATGCCTTGACATTTCATATATTTTATATTTATAAATTGAACAATGATTGCCAATGCCATCCCTGAATGATATTTCATATGTTTTATATATAATTTTTAATATTTTTTCAATGGTAATTGATATATCTCATTGATAATAAAAACTCCAACAATTTCAAGAAATGGTTGAACTAAATTGATTGCTATGTTAGTGTAAATGTAAATAAGTTGTAACTTATTGATAATGAGAATGCTTTAAATCTGAGTAAAATACAATTGACTATCAAATAGTTAAAGTATTTTCATATCTATAAGTCACATATATTTTTTATAATTATAATTTTTAATTCTACTACCATATATTTTATACATATGATGTGATATTAGTTCAAATTTTATAATTAAAATAGAGTTTTTATGAGAGACCTTGGACCTTATTCTTTTCTTGAAAGATTACGTGTAATTTTTAAAAATATTGAATCAAATATTTTATGGGTATGTAATATGTAACTAAAATATTTTTCAATACAAAATACATTTTATTTTTCATATATAATATTTTGAATTATTTTACTGATAAGAGATTTATATGAAAAACCACATTAACAAAAAAATTATAACATAAACTATTTTTACTTATTTTGTCTATTAATAACTTTAAATATCACATTATCTATAATTTTATATTTAAATTTTGTCAGTATATTCATTTGGGATCATTTTTAAACCAATACACAAAATATATTAAATACACATTTCAAAAAAATGACTTACAAAATATAAAATCAACCATCATGTGAAGGTTAACATTAAAGAGTAAATTGTAACAAAATTGTTTTATGACAAGTAGGGTAGACCATTAAATTTTTCCTCTGGTAGGTGGTATGAAAGAACGTTTCAGAATTAACAAACTAGGCCCAAAAAACAAAGAGGCTTATGATAAAAATTGTTCATATAACAAAACACTAAATTTACCAAAATATAAAATCCAAGTACTTAAGCATCCATAACAAAGATATTATTGACCTAGGGGATCTCAGTCATCATATTTTCCCTAACCAACATCCTAAAGGTCATCTCCCTTAGTAAGGGATCTCACTTGGTGTTTTTGTTGTTCACTGCATCCTCATTATGTTCAATGCCACCTTGAATTCCATTCATAGAAGTTTTAGGGGGTGGAATTGATAGGATGAAGCAAGGAAACTTTTTAGGCCAAGTGGGAGGAACCAAATTTCCATGATGTGGAGGAGGAGGAGCCCAATCACTACACTATGCAAGAGGAGGCAAGTGTCTACATGATGACGATTGCCCAAGTCGACTATGAGAGTTTACATACACACATTTGAAATAGCCATTAGTTTGTTATAAATATATAACTAAGCATTGAATATAGAGTTAGAAAATAATAATGCCTTTCTTTATTTCTAGATAACTAAGATAATTTTCATTGTGAAAGTATGCCAAATTTGTTTGTATCTTGAAGGTAAATATGCCAATCACAAAGAGGAAGATTCTAGCAGATGAAGTGTTGATGTTGAAAATGTTTGAATAAGTAATAAATCTAATATCAGGCCAACTTGACCATGGCCAACCTTAGCAAAAAACTAAAACAAATGCATAAGAGTCTCAATGTTACTAAAAAAGGGCACTTAGGCTGAGGAACACTGAAATGTGTGAGGTGATGACTTAATGGTAATATATGATATAGAAGGCACCAAGTAAAGTGTGTTAGCTTTGTATTTTAGGATGGTACTCCAAACTATTTGAAACCCTATGTTTCAATAATGGGTAGTAGACTGAAGAGACCATCAAGTATTGAGCTAATAAACTGTTAATAAATTGGGTGAAAGCTATTCATATCCCTTATTGGGGGTATAATGTAAACATGAAGATTCCAAATACCACTTCCAATCTTTCCACTAAGGCATAGCAAAAATATAATTAATTATTTACAACATTTCTAGAGGAATCATATAAATAACCTTCTAGTAAGATTATTTTTAATTTTTGTGTGAATAAAACTTAGCTTTAACTTTAGGCCAACAAAGATAAATCTGAGATGGTTTTGATAAAATATCTTAAATTATTCACATGCCTATTTTGAAAAAATTGGCAGCGTGCACCTATGACACATTGGCAAAAGGGACATTATGAAAATTGATAATAGGAGATATCGAAGAGAGTGATGGTTTATATAAATTCCATCTCTAAATCTATCCCTATTCCAAATCAACCTAGGCTTGATTTTTACCCAAGATTTCCAAATTCCTTCAATAACAAAATACCCAACAACCTTTACTAGGGAATGTAGAATGAGAAGGATATGAAACCCTAAGCCCTTCTAAGTTGAGAATTAGTATGGAGAACCCTCTCCAATACAATAGTGAAGTAGAATTGTCCTTATCTCATCACCTTCAATGGATCAAATAATGCATTTTACACATAAAACAATGCCCTGGCTACTAATTCCCAAGGGACCAAAATCCCCTACCTCCTTGGGGAGACAAAAATACTACTAAATGTTTTCCCATGGTTTGAGCTAGCATAAATAAAATATTTGAGTAGTTTTTCCTAATTTTTGTAGTAGACTTTAGATGGGACCTAACAAGAGTAATAATAAACATGAGTTAGAGAGAGAAAATTAAAAAAAATTTGGATTTTTCCCACTAAATAAAGTGGTCAAGTGATAAAATATGTGATCTTCATCTCAACTTGTTTATTAAGAACTAATAGAAATGGGAAGGAGTAGATTGAAACACAAAGGGGATTCCAATAAATTGAAATATGTATCCATGTTGAATCAAATTCCACTCATATATATCAAACCATGGGGAGGATAGAGGGGTGAGGTAAAAATGATTACATATAACTTTGAGTCTTTTTCCATTGAATACTGGAACTTGAGACAATGCAAAAATACATGGCATGGTTGATATTGTCTTTATCCTTAATGAGAGTGAGGAAATAATCATCTATAAAATGGCCATCAACAAGATGATTAGGCTTATTTAAATGAATGTAGATACCTTTGAAAAGTCCTTGAGCTCTATAATGTGTTAATAGGTAGCTAAAAAAAAAATTATTTGACACATAAAATTCAAGGGAAAGAAGGGAGTTCTGTATAATAAAGAAAAAAATCTAAATTTCTCCAACGTAAAAGAGTGATTGAAATACATGCCAAGGAATTTGAAAAAAACATATGAACTGACTGGAGGAAATTGTGATCAAACCCCAACACTTGCAACATTTCCAAAATGAATGGACATTCAATACGATCATAGGCTTTTCCAAAGTCAATTTTGATGAACAATGCTTGTTGATTATATATGTGTGTCCACTTCATGCCTCCTCACACTATAATACAATTATCTAGTATATATCTTATTTTGATGGATCATCCTTTTTTAGGAATAAAATTAAAAATAATAATATGGCATATAGGTAGACCAATATATTTTGATATAATCATGTACGATACTTAAGCAATGTGATAGGACACCATTTGGTAAATTTTATCAAGATCACCCAACTTATGTATGAATTTTGTGTACCTTTTTAATAGATTGTCCAATGGATTTTTTGGTAAACACCTCTCTATAAACTTGGAACAAGTAATTTTCATTGGTATCCCAAATCACTTTATAAAACTCATAGAAAAAACCATCACACCTAGGATATTTGTCATTGGCCATATTAATGACAACTCCATGCAAGTCTTAAATTGTGAGCAATCTATCACATACTACTATTTGATATTGAGAGAGGTAGAAAGGGAAAAATAATAGACACACTTGGAGGTATTTTTATAACTTAGAAGATGATCCATATGCTTTAAAAACATGCTAGTAATGGTGGACTAAAGTTTGGAACATAGAGGAAAACTCAATGTGTTGTTTGTCAACTTCCCTAATGGATTTGATTTAATTCACAAGATCTAATTTCCCTTTAACATTTGGAATATATCCTTAGATATTTTTTTCCAATCTCTTATAAGATTAGCAATGTAACCTATGACCATTGCATTTATTCTCCATTAGTGATGGGCCAGCTCCAAGTTCTAGTATCCATTCATGCACCATAGTTAACTCTACTAAGAATCTAAAAGTAGTATTTAGCCTTTGGCCATAAAATGTATCCTACATTCTATATCTTAAAACACACCTCCTTCCCTAAAAAATTAGATGGCATTTGGTGGACTCAAACATGTGCAATGAACTTTACCTACAATGGTTGGTGGTGGTTCCCAAAAATATTCATGAGGATCTATAAAATCTAAAAAATAAGGATCCAAAACATGTGCATCTTGTGGATCACCAAAACACTAAGGGGTATGTGCACAGAGTTGGGGGACAATTATGTGGACATACCCTATAATGTGTACATGTTATAACATAACACATACATGTTATTGTTATAACACATACACATTATGGCTCGGCATTACTGAGCCATAATGTGTATGCATTATAACAATAATGCATATGCATTATTGAAATATATAATAATGTATATGTGTTATTATATCTATAAAACAAAAAACAAACCCTCATTCTACCATTTAATTTTGGCTTCCTGCTCACAGTTTTGCTACCTATTCATGTTTTGGCTTCTTTTTCACATTTTACTAATTCCTAATTCACATTTTTCCCTCCATTTGTCGGATCGATGATGTCGTCATGAAGAAGAGGTGTGTTTTTTGTAGATGAAATCAATTTTTTTGATTTTTTTTTAATTTTTTTAATGTGAATTGCAAATTTGTTTTTTTATTTTTCTGTAATAGGTCAACATGCTCCATGTAACCATCTACCTAGTCCTCTACCTAACCTTCTACCCAACCCTCCTAACCCTCCTGTAGTTCCCCTAGACCCCCTAGACAGTCAAGAGGAATTAGTTGCTCACATAGTGGAGAAAAAAAATTGAAATTGAGAAAATAATTATGAGAATTAGGGATCCCACTTCTACAAACACTGACTACACCTATTTGGCCAATAACTTAGAGTTAGTATTAGGTCAAGTTGACTTGATAACAAGTCAAATTGATAGATGGATGTCATATAGGGATATTTATAGGGCTTACTATGCTGAAAAATTGTTAGCATCTGAGGTAAACAAAAAAATATAACAAAAGATCAAATTTGTACCTTATTTATCAACCTGACCACCAATGTCCCATTTCCCATAACAACCAAATGTTTCCCAATCCATCGATGCCAACACGATTTATTAAGGCCAAGTTTTGGGAATGATAATAGATGGTGTTTGAATATCCCCCTTCTAATAACCATGAGGTCCCTTTGTACGTTTTGAGGAAACTCTATTGCAAGTTTGTCCCTAATCAAATTCCAAACTACTTTGACTATGGTTAGTTTCAGGGCTGAGGGAAAGGCTCTACATAGGATCAACTAGGTGCACATCATACGCCTATTCAGCCTAAAAGGATCCCTACCAAAAAGACACTTCATTCAGATATTCCATTTATGGTGATAGAGGTTGTGGAGATAAACACTTTTCATGCACTTAGTGCACTTACTGATACACTCGTTCATCATAAGAGTAGACTTTCAAAGACAACTTCTCAAGATACTCTAGCTAGTGGTCATACCTAACCCCACCAATGCAGATGTTGTGGTGATATATGCATTGAACCTTTAGATGATGATGATGGCACTTCAAGGGGCTTGGAGGATCTGTTCTTGACTAATGAGTTATTGGCACACACATTTGGTTCAGATACATTGGGAGTCTTTGCACACATGTAGGTGTGTTTTATATAAATTTAATGTTAAAATTTTAAGCTATAATTTCAATTTAAAAAGGTAAAAACTAATTTACAAGTTTAAATTAAATAATATATATGTATTTCTCTATGTTTCAGGAGGAGATGGTGCATTTGACATCACAACTAGGTAGTGGGCCAACCCATGTTACTATATCTATTTGTGTCAGTATGAGACCATATACAATTATAGAGGTAAAATTTCAAGTGAATCTTTTATACTCTAAATGTACATTCATACACCTTAATTTCATCATTGGTAGATTTTGTTTAAGAATTTATATAAAATACCTAATATAATTTTATTAGACTTTTTATTGTTTGATGTATTAACATGGATTAGCATAACTTGTTAGAAACTCATCCTCAATCTCAACTATGTTTTCAATAACCAAAATGATGAGTTGAACATTTGATTGATATCCCATTATATGTAGTTTCCATTGTAAGTCAATCCCAATTAGTAGGATTGGATGTATATATATATATAGAATTCATTTGATAAAAGTTGTTTGGTACAATATATTTCTATCAATTTGCCAATCGAGCATAGCAAATATTCATCAATATACACACCCCTCCTTTCTTTTAAATACTAGCCTCATAGCCAGGAACTTGATTCCTTGTTATCCTAATCACATATAGCGGTTCAATATTTATGATTGATATCCAAAATGGTCATAACTAGCAATTCAATTCCCATATTGATTCCATCTGAGCATAATAATTTCATCTCTATCTATGGAATTATAAATTTAGATGGCATAGCCTCTTGATCCCATTGTACCTAGTTAATTTCATTGGTTTATTGGGAGAGTATATCCATTATATCCCATTGGTTTGTTGGGAGAGCATCGACTATAAACTATATCCTATATGTATATGGCATAGACCTTACGACCATATATAAATAAGGGACCTCAACCCCATATAGATAAATGGGGTTGAGTAGTTTTTTAACACCACCTACTTAGGGGGACCAAATACCTACTATATCTAGTTATAGGAGAGGTTATATCTATATGTATTGATGCATAGCTTTATCAACTTCTATACCAAACTCTACCTATATCCCTTCCTTTCAAGTTTCTCCTTCATCCATTCATAACTCATTCACTTAGTCCTTTGGGTAATCAAATAACAATGATAATATTATTCAAATAAATCCTTATATATTTTTATCACTCTCTATACATCCTTGGTCATGTCACTAACTCAAACTGTTTGTCTACTTACCCCTCACATACACGTTTCTAGCTTTACCTTCTACTAGCCCTATTTTTCAGTAAAGCTCCTTGTTGGGAGCATCTGATAGATCTTCACCAAAAAATAATTACATATTTAAGTACACATTTACCCAATACAACTCCCACATTAACCCTTTGACACAAATCTCAAGGAAAATTGTACTTCCTTCTTTAGGCCTCTCACCAATTAACCCTCCATTTGTGTAAACCTCCTTAGTATGAAACATGTAAAAACTTTATCTATAATATATTGACCTTTTATAGATATCCATTTGGATCTTTTATTTGAATCAATCATTTTTTGAACCCCTTCTTTGGATAAATTCTCTTGTTTCTATATCACCCCTTCTCCCTTAACCCTTCTCTAGGCTTAGCACTAAATCACAAGCTCATTTACATAGTTTTCTATACCTGACAAGCCTGAATCCATGTCCACTAGTGATAATACATCAAATAATTTAAGATTAAAAGTTTTTGTAATTTTTCAATAGTCAAATCTCATTTTGTACACTAAACCCTAGAATCAGGGTTTCTAGGCCATTACCAGGGCCGAGATCACACTAAAGAGGATAAATTTTTATCTTAGTGTGTTTCAAAACCCTAAACCTTTTTCATTGGGTATTTACTAATCCTATACAACTTTATCATTTAGATAGAAATTTTTGAAAGCCCACAATCAATTGTAACCTTGCCTATGCACACAGGAAAATAGGGTACAAGGTTACTTTAAATTTCCTTCAAATCCCAATATATTTAAAACCTAATCTAGGATTTTATACACTTCAATTAACTATATTATACCCCTTACAATCTCAATGGAATCCCAAACTAGTTTCAACATAATATAACTCAATGCTTTGATTGTATGTTGCCCTTTAGCAAACACGGTACTCAAGGATTGTTTACTCTTTCAATATAAAAGTAATATAAAACTGTATCAAGATGATCTCCTCCTTTCTATGATCATTTGACATACTTATTTAAAATCTTTATAATCCATAACAAGTTACAAGACTAAACACAAGGCACATAATTTCTTAGTTTATAAACTATATGCTTTCCATGAACAAGGACTATGGATAAATAGGATTTTACCACTTTTTAACCAATTATATTCCTAAAAATATTACTATCAACACTCTTATGCACATTCCTTAGTTAAACCTCCATAGAAATTCATACCAAAAGAATAAAAATTTTGGACTATAGTTGAATCTTGGACTATATCCAAGGCTAAGTTTGTTAGCAACTTGTTTAATCAATGAATTGTCCAAGTTATTAATTATTACATTGTTTGTTCAGTTGATGACTATGGTAGACACTCCATCACTACAATTCAAGATAGACTCAAGAATTACTGCTACAATGTCATCTACACAAGCACTCACTGAGGTATGTATATTCACTTGTAATTTAATACTTTTGTTTTAATTTTTTTACTATATACTTTGGAAAATATAACTTATATGCATGAATGTATTGTGTATGTAGGGTTGCCATATGACATTTAATATTCTAATTCAGATGAATACTATGATATCTCCTCATGTTTCTTCATCATTTGACACCACTATTTATGCAACTGAACTTGGCATTGACCCAGTGGAGCGTTAATGACAAATCAAGGAGGACCATGAGATTGCGGTAAGTGCATGTTTAAATGATATTTTTATTATAGTTTAAAACATGATTTTCTTAACTTGGTTTCATGTATACATGTTAAATTTGTAATAATTTTTGTATTTGAAAAGGTTTGGCTACAAGCGAGTTATGAGCGTAGTATTCGTAGTTGAACCTTGGAGCAATCTAAGGAATTTGATATATCTCCATCTACAATTAGGGCATCCCAAGGAGATTTTTCTTCAAAAAAGACAAAGAGAGGGAGACTATCTGATGATTAGGATGTTGCAGATGATGTACTTTTTGTATGCCTATATGGTAATGTACGCATTTTTGGCATTGTACATGCGTATATGATGTATTCACTCGACATTAGATACTATGTTGTTAGACAAGATGTAACTTTTTGTATGCCTATATGGCAATGCATGT
>JARHVA010003432.1:220000-312500 GCA_037957365.1 Torreya grandis
CGAGCAGCATTACAATATTTATAATGTGATTTTGGGCCTAAAATATGACATGCATCATGTAAATTTTCAATAATTTTATCATTTTCATTATCCATGTTAGATGTTCTTATTCCTAATGAATACATTATAGGTCTCATCTTAAGCAATTTCATCAAGGAAATAAATAATTGACATCTTTAACTATCACACTCCAATTTATGAAATAAATTATCCCAAATTTATTGAGCCAATCTTCTTGAATGGCAGTCAAACATTTTGTTATGCATTAATTTCAAAATATTTTCATCAACCTCAATTAAGTACTTATCTTTTCTATTCACAGTTCTTGAAGGTGTTGTTATTGGTGGAATCAGTTCAGAGGATGTTTCAAAATGATTATATGTTTCCATGAAATTTTCTACAAATGTGTTTATTTCTTCATTATGTGTTTTCATGAAATTTTCTTCATTGTTAATTTCATCATTATTTGAGTCCATTAAATTTTCTTCATTGTTTGTGGGTAAAGTATCATGCATAGGCTCTTCATCATCATAATAAAAAACTTTAAACTTTGAATGTGAATTTTCAACATTATCTAATTTTCTATTCTCAATTTCATCATAATTAAATTCATTATTGTGAATTTTATCATAATTCAACTCATTATTATAAATTTCATCATTATTTAATTGATTATTGTCAATTTCCTTATTATCTAAGGCATTTGGCTCATCAAGTTTAGTTTTTTTACCTTGTCTGAAATGAAATACTTGCATTCATACATTGTTTTTTTCTCTCAACTCTTCTAATTACTCTGATGTTTTGTTCTTCAACTTTCCTCCTCCCTAAATGTGAACTAGAGTCCATTTTGACAAAATAAACCAAGAAAGTACTTCAAATGTGGGGTCCAAAAAAACAATGCAACCAAGAAAGTACGTAGAGTATGTAGAGAATATATGTGGGGACATCAAACTTGATTAGGGATAAAAATAGATGTTGAAAACTGATATATATAATACATATATATATATATATATATATATATATATATATATATATATATATATATATTATTTTTATTTATTTATTTATTTAAATTTCAAGGAAAGCATATGCATTATAGGAACGCATACACATTCCTTTAAGTATAGTTGTATACTATATAAACAAGTAAAAAGGCTCGTATTCAACTATTTTTTCCACTATAATACTACAATATGATGCATAAATCCCTAATATGATGCAATAAGACTATCAAATGTTGTAATAACACTATCATATCATGAAATAATGCTCAATATGATGCAATAAGACTATCATATGATGTAATAACACTATCATCCGATGTAATAAGACTATCATGTGATGAAATAAGACTATCATACGAAATAAATCTCTAATATGATACATTTAGGCTATCATATGATGCAATTAGGCTATTTTATGATGTAATTAGGCTATCATATGATGCAATAAGACTAATAAATGATGCAATAAGGCTCAATATGTAATAAAAAATGCATTAATTTTGCCTAAAATATCATTATAGGTCCTTAAAAAACTAGATGAGTAATAGATTCAAAAATTAGCACTAATGACATTCATGAATTTATGCATTTGTGATGAAATAAAGGAACTTAGGGGTTATGTTTTTTATAAAATTAGGATTTAGGGTTAGGGGTTTAGTGTAATGAGTTTATACATGTGTATATGTCATAAAATTAGGGTTTAGGTGACTACATACATGTTCAAGTGATAAAATTAGGGTTTACAATCAACATGTCATGAAAAGTGCCCTAATTTAGCCCTTCTAATCACATTGTAGACTCTAATTTAGGTTCAATGGGTTGAAATTGGCTACATTTTCATTCGAATATGCATTTTTTATTAAATTAGGGTCATTTAAGTCATACATATTATGTCTAGATTATACAATCGATTGGGCCATAAATTTGGTTTAGGGGCTCAACATTACCCAAATCACGTCCCTAATTAAACCAATCAACTAATTGGTTCAATTCATGATAGATATAATGGTACTTAATTTTGACCCAAATCATATATATCATGATCTTATAGTTATGTCAAGAAGGGGATCAAATTGGCCTCCCATGCCTCCTCGATTGAATTAACCCTATAATCAAACCTTATTGTGCCACTTTTGTACCACATACACCCAAACTTGTGTTAAAGATATCAAATATGCATCATGTCCTAGAATTTTTAGAGTTGAAAATGCCCCAAGAGGCCAAATTCAATTACATATCACCATGTGTACTTCACACATGCTTGAAAGTGTCAACACTATTAGAGGTATCAGGTCCTAAAAGCTTTAAAGAGCTAGATATTAGATCCTTGTGAGGCTCAATCCAATTAGATATGTATGCATGTGTGTATCTTCTACACACATATATTTGTGTTAGAGATCTAACTGTCACTTGTCCTTGAAACATAAAATTTGTTAGAGCCTTAAGATGCCCAATCTAATCAAATATTTCCACATACATGTGTAACTTTAGTAGACCTAGAGAAGTTTTAGAGTTTTCAGATATGCGCATCTTGGATACTTAGACATGTTTCATCACCGATCCAACCAATCCAACTAAGGCATATTCAAAAATTTATCATACATACATACATACATACATACATACATAGAAGCCAATAATTTTTAAATATTGGCATCGATCTAATAAACTCATGTCTAGTAAATAATTCACACATGTGGTGTGAGCCTCTAACTTACCATTACTATATGAAAATTATCATGTAGAGCCCTTTAAGGTCCCATCCAAATTTCAAGAAAGCACCAAATGTTATCATTTTTTTACATGTATACATATTCAAATTATTTATAACCATGTACCTTGAATTACCTCTAGAGATCCCAAAACTTACATTCATATTAAGTCTTACATGTAGGAGAGAACACAATTCGGCAATGGACAAGCCTCAACCTCAAATCCCAAGCCATAACAAGAATTATGAGACATTTACTACTTAGTTGGAATCCACATTATAAGGTTTAAGCTCAATGCAATGAAATATGAACAAGATGATTGAAGATATATGTACAAAATATATATAATCTTGAAACCTTCGATGAGGGGGTGCACACTGATATTCAATTATGATCAACCATATATATGAAGTGATCAATTCATCATCCATATGAACAATTATTGGGTTTCTTTGCTCAACATCATCCTTAAGGGGAAGCAAGTCTTAGATTTAGGGGGCATTAGACCACAGGTTTAATGTATCTTGAATAATTTCAATAGATTTTAAGTTGGGATAACTTATACATATGTTATACTTGGTCAATGCTAGGTCTACACCATCCTTTAATGGTTCTGAACAAAATCCCTAGTGCAAATAGATATTTTTAAAGCTATATGTAGACACCAAAATAGTGTCACCCCCCCTTGGTCCCTTTCTAACTTCAACATGCCTAACCTATACTTTATTAATTTAAAATACTTATTTTAAATTAATCATCCCCTTGAGACACCTCACTTTGGATGCCTTGCCCTTAGACCATTTATCACCCTATGACAAATCATAATTACCTAAGACCTATTTCAACTCCCCCACTAATCCTCGTGCCTATTAAACCCGCCCTTTGGACTGTTCGCCAGTGGCAGCTGAACTTGGCAAATAGAGGAATAGGCAAAAGGCTAAAAATAGCCTTTTTACCCATCTTCTAGCTGTCGACGTCAGTTACCTGTCAGCTGACACTAGCGGTATGGCCGACATCAGTTGCTTAAAACCAAATTTTGACCCCGAATTCTCCCCAGATCAATTTCACCCGAATGTGAATTCTCTTGCTACTTAGATCTAAATTCTCTTACCCCTCGACTCTTTGTAGGCATCAGCATTCTATCATCACTCTCCAGGCTAAGAAACTCTACAGAATTCACTCCACACCAGATTGAAATGTTGCATGAAGTCTCCTACATCATCCATAATAGAAACAAGTCTTCTACACTTCTAGTCTTCCACCAAGAGCTAAGTATTCTTCTATTTTATATTTCAGTATTTTTGGAATGCATTGGTGATCAGTCCAATGGCTATTTCTAAGTACTGTTGAGACCAAATCTGACTTTCTTCCTGAAAAGGCTGAAAAGCCTTCCTCTCATCTTTATTCTCCTTCCACCCATGTCCCCTACCTTTTGTCCTTCCTAAGACTCTGTCCACTGCCCTGCATCCCTGCACAACCCTTTTAAATCTCCTAGACCATACTATTGACCACAGGCATAACCTGAAACCCGTCCAAGGCCCATTGCCCCTACCAACATCAACATCAAGGCCCATTGCCCCTACCGACGTCGATAGTCTAATCGATGTCGGCAACATTGACCAACCGATGATGATAGACTAACTGACGTCGATGACTGTGGGAGATTGATTTCAAGATTTAGGTACGCATTATCTATTTTTCTTTCCTTAAATCTTTCATTATCTACAGGTGTCATCCTCCACAGCCAAAGAGGAGCTCCTTCAATCGTCTGGATACGGTGTGTAACTTCATTTGGGTATCATCTAACCCCTAACCATTATTTTTAGTTTCTTATTTCTTTTGAATGTGAAAAACAAAAAATGAGTAGAAATATTCTAGCACACTTAGTGGGACCCTGGAGTTTTCCTTGGGTTCATTTCTTCTAAAAGGCAAACATTCATATAGGTGCATTAGATTTTCTTCTTGCATCCTTCCTCTTCTTTCTTTCTCTTTTGAAAAGAAACCATTAGCACAAGTTAAAAAGAACTTCTTTCTTTTTCTTCTTATCCCTTTTTTCTTGCATCGTAGAGTAGTAAAAATCATACTCTTAACCTCTTCTCAATTGTTTGCATCCAAACAAAAAATTTCAATTTTGGGCTAAAAATCTATTGCATCTCATTCCTACTTGAATGCATTTTTATCTCATCTAGTAATTAAAAATGCATTACGAATAAATCGTAGTGCACATATGTTACACAACCTGACCACAAACACAATCAAACACCTAAACATACCTGAGACAAGGCCCGACTAGGATTTCATCACCTAGTGGATACCTTACCCTTCCTGGCGATCCCACTTGGACTTCACTACTGAGGGGAGAACCCACTCTATTCTCTGGCAGAGTATAAACTCTAGGGGAAGTATATACTGGCTAAGTGACCTAGCTTGTCTCTAGGCTCGTGAAGTGAGGAGAGCAAGCTCCTAGCACTAGGCCACGTATGAAACCTAACACAGACTTTTGAGCACCAAAACATAACCCAAAACCAACCTTAGACTGCCTCTTTTAGGACCCGTTCTAAAAGCCCAACTTCCCAAACACACTCTTCTAAGGCATAAGCCACCACGATTCTAAAATTTATTCTTAGGAATTAACATTTAGAGGTTGCTTGCCATCATCTACTTTTCTATTTTTATCTAGTTTTTCGAGCTGGTAAGGACGCATTATTCTAAGCTCCAAAAACAACTCAGAACTTTCTTCTTTCTTCCAAAAACTTTTAGTTTTTTGAGTTTCTAAAAATACACAGTAACCGACATTAGGTTTTCCACCGATGTCGGCAACTGGTCTTCACCGACATCGGTTATCTGACCGACATCGGCAACTTACTTCACCGACATCAATTTTTCTACTGACATCAGTCACTGTCAAAAGTTTTTCTTCTCAAACAGTAAGCTAAAAACCTGACCTTTTTGTTGTTAAAAATAAATTTTGGTCTTTTGAGGTTGAAACATACAGTTTTTGGAACATGAATCTATTTTGCCTTAGATGGTTTTGACACGTAGTCAAGCCAAAACTCTTGTTGACCATGTAAGGCAACAACCACTCCCGCCTTCACCTTCTATATCAAGTCCCCAAATGGAGTATAATTCAGAAACTAAACTCAACCCCCTATTGTTCCCGAAGGGGACCAAGACTTTGAAATATTCCTTGACCTTAATGTCAAGGCTCTTCAGCACTATCTTGTGAGAAGTTAAATGTGAGATCCTTCAGGCAACCCAGTTTATGGGATGCCAACTTCCTTAGTTGAAATGACAATCATATTAACAGCCTCTGTAACCCAACCTATGGTCACCCAGGCCATTGCCTCAACTAACAACCGGACCATGAACAATCTTCAAAGTGTGGCCTCTCCTTTTATTTTTGGACCTACCTCCATTGGGGTTTTCGTACCCCCTCAACCACAAACCATTCAACAAAGTTCTACACCATTCCAAAACTTAATTGTCTCCATCCCACCTACTCTTGCACCCATAAATACAAGAGTGACTACTTATCCTTTAGCTAGTGTTGCCACCACTCAACCACCTTTGGTGGCACCTAGTCAATTTGTGCCCTCTAGCTTCATGCCACAACCTTCTTTGATCTCAACATCAGTCCCTATGATGAACTACCAATATGTTGCACCTATACAAGTGCAACCAACTACGTCATACGCCCCTCACAACACCTTCCAAATGCCTTACAACCTAGGGGGTGCCCCACCTACAAATCTATCAACCGATCTAATCAAGATGTTGATGGATAAGGTGTCTAATCTTGAGACATCCGTTTTGGGTTCAATAAATGTTCTCTCATATGAACAAATTTGTAATGAACCTATTCATCTTTTAGTCCCAATCCGACCATATCCTATTCAGTGGGAACTTCCCAAGTTTACTCACTTTTAGAGTAAAGAGGACCCACAGCAACATCTACGAGTGTTTAAACATGCTTGTTACCTTATAGCACATGATGATGTGTTATTACTACACACATTTCCCATGTCACTTTCTGGTGCTGCCCTCGATTGGTATAGTTCTATTACCAGTCACTCTCTATTTTCCTTCACTCAACTAGCTCAACTATTTCTTGACCACTTTTCAATTAACATAACTAAAAAGGTCTCCATCACGGACCTATATTCTATCAAACAATTTGACGATGAATCCATAGTTGATTTCGTTGCTCGATAGAGAAGTTTAATCAACTAACTCTCCTTTTCTTTACCTCAACTTGAGCTCATAGAGCTCTTTTCACAAGCATGTGCCAAACACATCTCATCTACTTTGCAGGTCCAAACATTCTGCACATTTGATGAAGCTTTCACCATGGCTAAGAAGCTTGAACTATGTGCTATCAAAGAAAATAAAGTCAAATTGCGTAGTAAAAACCCCAACACAAAATCAAGTGACCCTTCCTCCAAATCTTCTTCCTCCAATTCCAAATCCAAGGGATTAGCAAATGATGTGGTACTTAGATCATCATCATCGACCGCAACTAACCAATCTGAACCTTCCACATCTCAAAGCATTACACGACAATTTCAACAACGATATGTACAGTGTCAATATACTCCAATAGGAGAATCATATGCATCTGTGTTGTATAAACTAGTCAAATAGGGAGTTCTCAACCTCCCCCAAATTTGACCACCACCTCAATTTGACCCCTCAAAATCCATCCCTACATGGTATAGGGAAAATAACTTTTGTCATTATCACCGTGTCAAAGGCCATGACATAAACAACTGTAAAACCTTCAAAGACATTGTCTAAGACATGATAGATAAAGGTGATCTTGTCTTGGATAACCCAAATGCGCCACCTAATGAAAACATAGACATCTTTAGACAACCTTTCCCTAACCATCCCCCTAGTCAAAATAACATTTAGACCATGGCCGATGACCCTTAAGAGCATAATATATGCACAGTCAACACGATTTCACCTTCCATCCCTAACCAACCTCTTCCACAAACCGAAGAGGTTAGTCAACCTATCCCTCCACCACAAGTAGAAGAGCCTTCTTCTCCTATTTCTCCACTACAAGTAAAAGAGCCTTCTTCTCCTATTTGTCCACCACAAGTAGAAGAGCCTTCTTCTCCTATTTTTCCACCATAGGTAGAAGAGCCTTCTTCTCCTATTTGTCTACCATAGGTAGAAGAGCCTTCTTCTCCTATTTTTCTACCTTAGGTAGAAGAGCCTTCTTTTCTTATTTGTCCACCTCAGGTAGAAGAGCCTTCTTCTCATATTTGTCCACCACAGGTAGAAGAGCCTTCTTCTCCTATTTGTCCACCATAAATGGAAGATATTCCTCCATCTAGCCCTCTTTCACATGAAGGAGAGTCAACTTTGAACTCTCCCATATTAGAGGATGTTTTGGTGACTCCAATGCCAGTAGCCTTGCCTTCATCCTTCTTATCATCAACAGGGGATCATACTTTTCCCACTCCTCAACCACATGAGGAAGCCATGATCATCCCTGACGCTCTACTCTCTCAAAGAGCCACATCCTTGAATCCCTTCTCCACTAAGAGAAGAACTTGTCACTTCACCCACTTCGACCGAAGAAGATCTAGTGACAGCTTTTCCTTGCCTTTTGCCCAAGATCGCTATGTCTCACACATTTTCATCCACATCTGAACCTAAACCCTCACAAGTTTCCACCATGCAGCAAGAGATTAAATATCTCAGTGTTTGCCCCATATCTCACCTCACTCATCTATAAGTGAAGGTAGACTTGAACCTTGCCTCGCACAATAGTAGTCCTCACACTAAACCAAAGAAGGCTACTAAACCACATCGGAGAACTCCTCTCCCACCATCACCATTGCCCTCTATTTTGGGCCCACATACATCCACCTTAATAGGAGTGCTCTCTACTCCAACACCTAACAAAAATAAGTTACCTCCATTACTCCCTCCACCCATCAAGAACATATCTCCTCCAAAACATCTGACACCTCTCACCATGAAAGTGCCATCTACACGTATGGCCAAACCATCCACACCACCAACCAAAAAGGAGGTACAAAAAACTCCTCATACAACTCCTAAATAGAAGTTATCACCCCTACTGCAACAAATCACGCAGACCCATTAGAGGGTTCTTATGCTTTGTTGTTATGCCAATTGTTATAGTCTTCTAGCATCAGTTTCCCACCTCTTAAACCACACCAACCTCTTGGACCAAAACTTTCTTGGTTTGACGACACTAAAATTTGTGCGTATCATCACACACCTGTACATGATACCGAGCATTGTTGTGCCCTTAAGGTTATCATTCGCATCACCTAAAAAAAGGCACCCTTCTTATTAAGGACCCCCTTTGACAAAATACTAACACCATCCCATGTCTCCCAAACCTCTTCATCTTCACACTCATCAACTCTCGAATCAAAACCATCTTGGTTCGATGACACTAAATTTTGTGCATATCATCGCACACCTGGACATGACACTAAGTGTTGTTGTGCTCTTAAGGTTGTCATTCATCAACACTTGAAAAATGACACCCCTTTCATCAAGGACCCTCTTGACCACCCCTTCAACAAACCACCGACACCATCCCATGCATCTCAAACATCCTCACCTAAATCGGGATCCCAACGCAAGACTATGGTCCCTCTACCACCTTCAACCCCATTATTTGAAATCAACACCATCAATGTGGCCACCAGGTCACAAACCATGAAGGATAAAAGAAAAGATAAGGTTTCTCTCCCTCAAACATATCCATTCGTCAAGCCTCCTCAACCACCAAAACCCAAGATTTCAATCTTGGGCACGTCCCAACCAACATCTTCAAAGCTAATTCGTAACTCCATGGTGAAACAACTTCACATAACCCCTATGAAGACATCATTGTATGACCTAATACAAAGCTCTCTACAGCTTCGCCAAACTTTGATCAAAGCTTTACAAGCAGTGGAGGTCTAACCTAAAGACCCACAACCACTGGCTGCTTTGGTCAAATCATTACCAACCATTGCCTCCATCACTTTCAGTCATTCTGAGATTCTTGCCTCCAACCTAGAAGATCAAGATCTCGCCCTCTTAAACTAAAGCCTATCAGGCAAAAATCTTCATAAGATGCATCCTTGCATCGCACTCCTTGTCAAAGTGGAGCTTCAACATCTTCTCTCTATTTCATTTATTTAACCCATTGATTATCTACAATGGGTATCAAACATTGTCCCTGTCACAAGCGACTGGGGGAATTTGACTTTATACTGACTATCATGACCTCAACCAAGCATCAACCAAGCGTCAACCAACTTCTTAATCCCTCACGTCCAAGCATCAACCAACATGTGACCAATATGGAAAGAATTAAACGAGGCAAGTTTGCTCCTAATTGGCTCGGACCTTATATCATAACACACAAGTATGGATCAAGGACTTATCCTCTATCTTCTCTTGAAGGCCGGCCAGAACCTGAACCTCTTAATGCCTTGCATCTATGACCATTCTACTATTAATCAAGTACTCACTCACTTGACATTTAACTTGAGCTCGCCCCTTGGGCAAACCCCATCATCCTCGTCCCTATTCCTTTCAACCTTTTTTCCTACAAACATTAGTCAACCCTTTTGTCAAGCATGAATGCTTTGTCCTAATAAAAGGGGAACCCTTAAACCTTTATAGGCTAGTCCATGACTAAAACTTTAGTCCACAAAACATATAAAATTGGGATGCCTATTCAAAGGTCATAAAACTATAAATGTAGACTACTCCCTCAAAGGACAGCTGCATAATTACTGTAATTAATAGACTGCTCCCTTGAAGGACATCTATTCAAAGACATTCAACCACACAAAGTAGAACATAGACCACTCCTTCGAAGGATGGTTATGCCTAAATTTTGCTTCAAACAACACTCTCTCAAAAGCTTCCCGCATCGATCAGCTTCACATATGACTACAAAACAAAACAACATCCCCACGTAGACTTCCCGCATCGATCAGTCTACCACAAAAAAAAATTAAGTCATGGACTTGCCTATAGTCGTTCTCAAGGTCACCTATAAAAGGGGCAAAGTTATCCTTGCTAAAAAGGGTTACACTATCCTCACATCTCACATAATCAAACCTATTACCCCAACATACTCAAGGGACTTGGAGCTCACTTAATGTCAAGTGATTTGACTATTTCTCTAACATAAACCAATGGTCAAAAGATGTAATGCATGAATGGGGCTTTTGTTTTCAAAACCCTTATCTATGTTATCATTATTGTCCTTGTCAATGAAAGAGCAACGTGCCTTTCACTTCTTACATCTTCATCACATACAACCAAACCCAACCCAACCAATCCAAACCAAACCAATAACATGACATCATGACATCATACATCATTATAGCCCATTCACACTAGTTTC
This sequence comes from Torreya grandis, assembly GCA_037957365.1. NCBI lineage: Eukaryota > Viridiplantae > Streptophyta > Pinopsida > Cupressales > Taxaceae > Torreya > Torreya grandis. Next base: position 231,118 of record JARHVA010003432.1, read on the forward strand.
TATGGAAAACAATACACATGGAAACTATCGACCAAACTCAATTTATGTCAAGCATATACCATCACCAATATGGAAACAGTGCTAAAGCATAAATAAATTCATTTCATTTTTAGCATACATCCATCACCAATATGGAAAATTTGCTAGGGATAAAAAACCACATCACCAATGTTATGGAATACACCATCACATGGAAAAGGCTGTAACATCATCATACATTCATCATTTCAAAGCATGTACCATCACACATATGGGAAATGCTAAACAACCCTAACCTATCCAAACCAACCTATCAACCACTTTGACTCCTCTCCCGAACTACATTGGCCTGAGGCCCTTGAAATAGGGGCTATGTAGGCAGCACTCAATTGACATGGAGTCTTCTGGGGTTAGCTCAACCATTCACCCATTCGTCTCCTTAATGATGATGGCCATATATCCATTTGCCCATTCGTCTCCCTAAAGACGTCGGCCATTCGTTTGTTCATCTATCTGATGGACAAACCATATTACCTTTTGACCTTGACTTAACCTAGTCAAGACCAATCCATAACTGACCCTCTTCTTCCCTTTTGGGGAGAACTACATTGGCCTGAGGCCTTTCAAATAGGGGCTATGTAGGTAGCACTCAGTTGACATGGGGTCTTTTGAGGTTAGCTCGAGCCATTCCTTCGTCCATCCATCTAATGGACCAACTATCTATACCAACCCAAAATCATGACCAAACAATCAGCCCTGACACTGAATGAGTTACCTAAACTTCTCATGGGGCACATTGGAGATCACATACATCTCCCTGACCACAAACTATGCTTGAGATGACTTATATCTCAACCCGCCTTGACCAATGACCTTGGAGATCATGACTATCTCCTCAGACCACAACCACTTTTGAGACAACTATGCCTTGGTTGTTTTGATTGCATATGCTACCTCCTGAATAGTTAGCCAATTGTCCACAACCCTCACAAGTATAGGATCGCGCTCCAGTTAATCCCCACTACTTATGACATTTTCATGTTTTCTAGGAGCACTTCCTAAGCCTGGGATACTTGGAACACGACAACAATTGGAGCTACAGCTTTGATTGTTTAACCCAATCAGCTATGACTAAATGTTGGGGCCCGGTTACTTCAATTTTAGCACTCCTCAACCTTTGACTATGACAATTTAACCTATCTATCACGTGAAGTGGTATATGCGTAATCCCAACTATTGTAGCGTTCACACTCAAACTTCACCATATCCATCCACTCTCTATCAAATCGGCACCTGATATTAGGTTACCTTCCCTCGACTCCCACTTTGAGGGGGAATACCTCATCCCTTACCTAGGGTAACCTACACCTCATCCCATACCTGGGGCAACTTACTTCTATTTTTGTCTTGTAGTTCATCAAAATAACCAATAGGATAAAAATGACCTTATCCCTATTTTTGTCTTGCAGTTCATCAGAACAACCAATAAGACAAAAATGAACTTACTCCTATTTTTGTCTTGAAGTTCATTAGAACAACCAACAGGACAAAAATGACCTTATCCCATACTTGGGGCAACTTACTCTTATTTTTGTCTTGCAGTTCATCAAGAACAACCAACAAGACAAAAAGGGGCAAATGTAGACACCAAAATAGTGTCAACCCCACCTTGGTTCCTTTCTAACTTCAACATGCCTAACCTATACTTTATTAATTTGAAATACTTATTTTAAATTAATCATCCCCTTTAGACACCTCACCTTGGATGCCTTGCCCTTAGACCATTTATCACCCTATGATAGATCATAATTACCTAAGACCTATTTCAACTCTCCCACTAATCCTCGCACCTATTAAACCTGCCCTTTGGACCGTTCACCAATAGTAGCTGAACTTGGCAGACGAAGGAATGGGCAAAAGGCTAAAAATAGACTTTTTACCCATCTTCTAGCCACCAACATCGGTTACCCATCAGCCGACACCGGCGGTATCACCAACGTCGGTTACTTAAAACCAAATTTTGACCCCGAATTCTCCCTGAATCAATTTCACCCGAATGTGAATTCTCTTGCTGCCTGGATCTGAATTCTCTTGCTCCTCGACTCTTTATAGGCATCAGCATTCTATCATCACTCTTCAGGCTAAGAAACTCTACAAAATTCACTCCACACCAGATTGAAATGTTGCACAAAGTCTCCTACATCAGCCATAACAGAAACAAGTCTTCTACACTTTTGGTCTTCCACCAAGAGCTAAGTATTCTTTTGTTTTATATTTTAGTATTTTTAAAATGCATAGGTGATTAGTCCATTGGCTATTTCTGAGTACTATTGAGACCAAATCCGACTTTCTTCCTGGAAAGACTAAAAACCCTTCCTCTCATCCTTATTCTCCTTCCACCCCTGTCCCTTACCTTTTGTCCTTCCTAAGACTTTGTCCACTACCCTGCATCCTTGCACAACCCTTTTGAATCTCCCAGACCATACTGTTGACCACAGACATAACCTGAAACCCATCTAAGGCCCATTGCCCCTACCGACATTAGCAGTCTAACCAACGTTGGCAACATTGACCAACCGATGATGGTAGACTAACTGGCATCGGTGACTGTGGAAGACTGATTATAGGATTTAGGTACACATTATCTATTTCTCTTTCTTTAAGTCTTTCATTATCTATAGGTTTCATGCTCCATAGCCAAACAGGAACTCCTTCAATCATTTGGCTACGATGCGCAACTTCATCCGGGTATCATCTAACCCCTGACCATTATCTTTAGTTTCTTATTTCTTCTGAGTGTGAAACCCAAAAAATGAGTAAAAACACTATACATTCATCACTAAGCACATCATCTTAAACCAACATCTTAGTAAATTACCACATCATCACTAATGGATACATGTGACCATTTCAAGTTTATTGAGCTCAAAACCACATCTTATACAAAAAAAATACATACCCAACTTGACCAAAATATTTAATAATTTAACATGTAAATAAATTTTACGTCCATCATCCTACTTTCATATCTTACCATCCCAATTACACAGTAAGCTATAAAACTCTATGGTATTGATAAGCATCAAGTGTTGTCTAGCTTGTTTTTGAGCTTGCAATTTTTGCATCTATGGTGCGCCTAGGACTAGTCCCATGTCAAAGACACACTCTTAAAATGACATGGTAATATATGTAGTGGTTGATGGTTATCCCATGTGTAATGGAGGGGTAGATGAAGGATGCGCATAGAATGGAGGATTAACCATATTTTCACAAGAGATCTTAATTTTAGACAAAATTTGAATAATTTATTTGAATACATTATGTGAATCAAGTGAATAAGTGTAACAATATAAGACTCTTGTTATACATTCAATTGGTACCTCAAAATGCACCTATTAAATTAGATGTACTAAGTGACCATAGAGGAAACTTAAGTGACTTTATTCAACACAATTTAGGAATGTTTTTCAGACAATCCAAGGCATGATTCATAGGTATTAGGCTCCATTAGATAGAATTATTTAAATAGATATCAAAGAGATGAACTATTACACCAAGGGCTCAATTCTTATTTCTACTTACACAAGATTATCTATACTACATAGTCCAATTCAGCGGGTTTACCACTTAAACAAATTAGTTCAAAATTTATAAATAAAGCGGTCTACTCAAAGCTATCAAAGTAACAACAAAAGGGTAAGATAGTATTTTAGTCAAGTAGGATAATATCAATAAAAAACATAAAATTTAAGGGCAAGTAGGATTTTAGGCAAGTAAGGTGGTAAGCTATATCCTTGCCCTACTAGGGGAAAGATCCTAATAGTTGTGCATGTTTCAAATGTCAAACAAGGTTTTTGTTAACATGTGTTCTATTGATGAAACATATTGGTGTATATATTTATATATTAAAGTGCACCAAAATATGAACATGTAATATCTAATACTTTTTCAACATTTATTCTATAAAATTAAAAGTAACCAATCACATCTTGACAAGTAAGAGTCAAGTGTTGATACTCTAATGCACAACAATTGCTACACTAAAGGTTAAGTTTTGATCATAGGTTTAAAAAATGAATTTTATGAACTCTTGTAATAAAATCAGTTATATTATCAAATGTATAATGTGTTATAACTTGAAACCTTAGTTATAAGTAGTTAAGACAACATATTGAAATGGGTAAAAATTTAGAAGTCTAATGTGATGTTATGTCACCTTAATTCACTATCCAACACTAATGGGACTTTTCTTCTATAAAAAACATGAAATTTGACATTTACCCTATAAGGATGCATGGCTAATGGGACCTTTGCCCCATAACAAACATGAAATTTATTTTTTTCATTTTATGTCTAAGAAATGTGTACGCATTATATAACACGTACGCATTATATAATGCATATGCGTTATGAAATTCATATGCATTCCATAGTGAATACATGTTATTTAAATTCAAATCTAAAACCACCCTTTTAGGCTCAGAAATGGCTTGGATTTTTGAGCCTATAGCTTGGGACTATGCATCTACAGTTGAGACCAAGAGTTTCAGGAAAAACCAACAAATTTCAACTTCAATCACCAAATATGCTATGGATTTCAACATAAAAATTTGAAAAATTATTACCATTATGATGATCATGTTGTCCTCTTTCTAAATATATGATTTTTATAATTTGTAGGCTATTTTAAGGGTTCAAACTATATTTATTTCTAACAACACCTTTTTTAGGCCACTACATGCCTCACCCATACATGCCTATTCATGGATATATAATTTGGTTTTCATTTATCCAACTATAAAAATAATTATATGGTAAGAAAAATAGGCCTAATCATACACATTAAAAAAAAAATCAATTTTAATTTTTTTTGAGGTAGTTAGGGTGGGTCGCACAGATGGCTATCCTTTTTTTATCAGTTTTCAGGATATAGTAAATTGCAAAATTAATAAAAAAATATTAAAAAGTTTTCATAACACACTACAAGATCTAATATAGAAATTTATTAAAGGGTTTCTAACAATATTTAACTATGCTCAAAAAATGGTGGGTTGCATGAAAGGTACAATCTAATTTTTCTTAAAAAATAGAAGGTCCTCTTCAAATTTTAGATGTTTAATCTATTTATACTTAACCATTTTTCAAAAAAATAGCTTTTTGGAAACTAGACTCTAAATGATACAATTCATATTTTTATACCATCTTCAAATTTTGGAAACTAGACTCTAAATGATACAATTCATATTTTTATACCATCTTCAAATTTTGGAAACTAGACTCTAAATGATACAATTCATATTTTTATACCATCTTCAAATTTTGAGTGTAGCCATCTCTAATTATCTACAGAAGTTCATATTTCTAAAAATTTTAAAAATTCATGTCCACAGGTACCCAAGTTGGTGCACTTACCTTGAGGTCGAGTGCTCCCACCTATTTTTTAATCCCTTATTTTAAAATATATAATATAAATAAAATTATCTCAATGAGAGAAAGGGGTAATTTTTTTTAATTTTTACATAGTTATATTCTATCTCTCATTGACTATGCAGACATAGGATTGCCTTAGAAATTCAATTTTTTATAATTTATTTGTAACACCTCTAAAGTTTTATGAAACTATTTAATTCAATTTAAGCATTGAAACTAGTAAATTGTGGTTTTATCTCATATTTATCTTGATTTAGTTGTTTTAAACATTGTCTCTTGCCAAATATACAACACTATATCTAGTGCTCATTAATAAGAACAAATAGGTTATTTTACATTATAATCCAACTATTAAATAGATTATTGTCCTCATTATCTTGATGTATCACCACATTTACATTTTATAATTTTATTTATGTTATATTTATCCCTTATCTCTTGTAAATATTTTTTTTCATGCTTCAAACAAGAATAAGGAGATGATCTTTTAATCTTGGAGTATATTGTAGAAGTAAGTTCTATGTTGTCAAATTTCTCTAAATCTATTTTTCCATGGAGGACACTATAGCAAGACATTTTTATGAATCAATATTATTTTTTTTGTCATGCCTATGGGACTCAAACCCATAGAGTTTGATTTATTCAAATTTATCAATATTTTAGTGAGGGTCTTGATAATCATGCTACCATATCATAAATATCATCATCTAGCAATTCCAATAGAGAGAATAACCTATTTGGCTTATGAGAAATATATAAACTTGATATATGTTCCAAGGAGAATATATTCAAATTTTGGTGTATTAATTACCACTAGAAAGGAGACCTAGAAGATGGAGAGTTGTTAAAAGAATCTCATCCCCTATTTTGATAACTCCACACCATATCCAAGTAATAAATTTCCTTCAGGGAAGACCCATGTCCCATAAAAATCCCATGCCAATGCAATATCCTTTTGCTTATTATAATGATATAATTCCTATGAATTTTATAGTTTGGAATGATATCCATCTAACTATTCTCAAATCCCTTCTATACTTCACTAGTGAGAACAAGACACGACCATAGATCATATACAATATGATTCTAATCTATGTTTTGTTTAGAATATTAATAAATATGATGTATCCTTATGGTAATTTTTGGAATCATATAAAGGGGGAAAACTAGATTGTTATAGGTGTTACTCCTAGAGATGTGAGTTCATGTGATGGTCTAGGTTAACACTTATAAAACTAATTTAGGGAGATGGAAGATAACTATCCTTAGTTGAACAACTAAATACTTTTAAAAATACCTTAAAATAACATACCTAAATTCTATATAAGGCTTCAAAATAATTGGAAAATAATTCATTTGAAAGATTATCCTTTTCCCCATATGACCTTCCTATATTTCCTTAAATACCTCAATCTAGATAAATCCATTGTGATTCAATCCATGAAGACCTATAACCTCCATTAGGGTTATGAAGAAACCATTCAAGCCAAGAATAATTTGATACAATATGTAAATCTAGCCCCTAGACCAACCATGTCATTATTCCCACATATAAGTTACCCAGTCTAGCATCCCACCCCATTACCAACACCCCCACTCAACTCACCACATGAGACCTCTACGTCTAATTCACATCTCAACACCTCAAATGAACTCGATGATGTCAAGGGTATGATGAGATGTTTTTAAATTAATTAGTGTCCATTAAGAGGGAGAAATATCATTATGTTAAAGGCTGTTACACACCTCCTTAGGTTATTATCAATATCCTTTTAGTCATTATACCAATCATTAACCAAATTCCCCTCCATAACTTTTTTAGACCCAAAATTAAACCTATCAAACCCATAAATTTTTACCAAATATATCATGCCCTATGGACCCCTATAACAAGTAAGGCCTTATTCCATATTTAGAGCAACATGGTGGAGGCACAAACCTATGGTGCTACCATAGTGGTGCAACCCATGATTCAAAGATCTATCCCACTAGTAACTAACAATGGGCCTTGATGGTCTAAAACACAATGTACCAACCTCATTTTGCATAAGCGGAGCCCCTAACACCTATAACTCCAAAAGGAAACTTACTATTATGTGGTGAGGATGATAATTATGAAATCAATAGAGACACACTTGGAGTAATTTCTAAGTTTCAATATCAATATATAACCTATTCAAAGAAAATAATCCTAGAGAGCCAAACTATGGAGAAGTTGTCTCCATGAAATACCTTGCCTAAAATAGTGCCCATAAAACATGGTGAAAAGGATAAAATATCTAGAGGAAAAGCCCCAGCTATATAAAAAAATCTACTAGAATAAGTTACTCTTAAGGATTGTATAATTAAAATAAGATATCATATGGTGGAAAATACAAGCAGAGGATGGATAGTATTTTTCCCAATAAATGAAGTGGTTATGAAACCTCTAAACATAGTATACAAAATTAAAAGGCCACCAACTAATGTCTCTCTTTGAGAATAGAATTATTAGCTATACTAATCCAAATGGACCTATTACATGAGTTACTAAAGAAACACATCAGGTTGGCCAAAGAAAATAATAAATAAGATTTAATTGAGAGAAAGTTTCCCACCCCAATTCCTATAATTTTCATGATACCCATTCATTTTTATGTTACTCTCAAGTTTGGGAATTAATTGATTCGTAATTTCATGATAAACTCTAGAGCTATAAATATAGTATTGACTAAAAGGATAATTAAAACTTTAGTAATTGCATATATTCTCTAGGTAGGATGTCACTCAACTTTATGGAACCTTTATTCTCATTATGGGAATAATCAATGATCTCCCCCTCACACTCCATGCAAACCCAAACATCATAGTACCTCAAGAGATCTATGTCATCGACCTTCCTCGCGTGTTTAGATTACGTTTGTCTAAGGACTTCACTACCAAAATTAGAGGATATTTATATTTTTATATGACACATATGTTACTCATAACTAGGCATGAGGCTAAAATAGAAGTAGATTTTATATTTAAAGATTATGTGCAATACCTTAATCCAACCCCATGTCATTTAACTATACAGTCATATTTTAGGAGGATCTTGTAGTCTCAAGTGTAGATGAAGACACCACTAATTTCCATGATGAAAGGATAAATGTGTGGGCTCATACTTGATGGGAATTTGACCTATAAAACTCTTCTAAGGACTCTTCTGAGGATAAAGGAAAGGGTAATTACTAGATCTATGAATAAAGAAGTCTAATATAGAGCTAGTGAAAGTTAAGGAAGAAGAATACCCAAAATGTGATGGATTATGGAAGCTTTGCTTTGATGGATGCAAATGTCAAAATGGGGCAGGTACTAGAATTTATCTATACTCTTTATATGGTAACAAAACTATGAATTCATATTGGTTACAATTCAATTATACTGATAGTGTTTCTGAATATGAGGCTTTCATCTTGGGTTTGTAAATTTCTAAAAACAAAAGGGTAAAAATGCTTCAAATTTTTGGAGACACTGAGCTAATAGTAAAACATGTATATTCCTAGTGAAAAAATAAAAATTACATTGTAATATATTATAAGTATAGGATATGGGAATTTTGGGAAAAATCTGATGTGGTTAGCCTCTGATTCATCCCTAATGAATAAAATGTTGAAGTAAATTGAATGACAGTGGTAGTGTCTCAAAATTTCCCCTCAACAATTCTTCTCAAAAATGAGAGTCATATCAAACTCCTTGCATAACAATTAGTACCTGATAATTTCAATCATTAGAAAGCATTTACTAGTGACCAATAAATCACTAGATTTATATAATTTCTAGGTTTTATGAGGAGGTTGAACCTAAAATCCAAAATGAATATGAGCTACAAATCCTTTGATTAGAGAGAAATATTTTTTTGAAAGTTTTGTTCACCCTATTAATTATAATTATTATATATGATCGATTGAGGGGGAGAAGATGAACATAACATTCAGCCTCGAGGATTATAGGGAGGTCCATATATTTTTGGGGTAAGGTCCTAAGATTAAAAGAATATCTACAACCCAAATATGAGGAAATATTCTTACAGATTTAAATTAGGTTTGAATAAATTATTTTTTAAGATTATGATGACTTAAAAGGCTATAACAAAGATATCATCTAACACACCAATGGACTTCTCCCTAGCACAAATATTGTCAGGTAGAATTAGAGACTAATGAACCCCAAGATCGATCCTCTCATGAGAGATAACTTTCAAAGCTAGTTGAGGCTCACATTATTTACCTAATTAATCATTATACATGGGTTGATAAATTTATCTCAATGAGAAATAATAATGGTGATAATTAACTTTGTGTTGATTTTAGGGACCTTAATAGAGCATCTCAAAAGGACCATCATCCTCTATCCTCTATGGATCCGATCTTTTAAAAACTAGCAAGATTGAAAAGGTTTTCCTTGATTACTTATTTGGTTACAATTAGGTTTGGGTGAAGAATGACTACTAACATATAAAATAATTACCATTAAGTGGGTGACATATGATTACCATAAAATGATTTTCAAACTGCCTAATGGAGGAGCAACTTTTAAGAGGGTAAATTATATTTCCTTCAAAGGGCTTATCAACAAGATGATTCTGGTTTATATAGAATATATAATAGTATTTTTAAGGAAGTAAGATGATCACTTAGAAAATTTAAATAAGTATTTTTAAGGAAGCAAGATGATCACTTTGAAAACTTAAATAAGAAAATTTTAAGATGTAGAGAGTTTGGTATCTCTCTCAATCCAAAAACTCAATCTTCATTGTGCATAAAATAAAACTTTTATGACATATTACATCCAAAGATGGCTTATTTATTTATCAGGAAAGAGTCTTTGTCATCTTATATATTTCTCTCCCTTTAAATAATATATCCTTCTAATATTTTTTAGGAGAGATTAATTTTTTAAGGATTAGGTCTTCTAATGGACTACATAAGTAATAGAAGTAATTGAAAAATAAAGTGAGCCATTGTTAAATCTCTGGCCTTGGTAAACCCCAAGTTTGAAGAGGATTTCATTTTATATATAGTCAAAAGTGAATACGACATCAAAATGGTACTCACTTGAAAGGATGAAAATGGAAATGAGCAACTTAGTTCCTTTATGAGCCATATCATTATAAATATGAGCTCAAATACACATTTATTGAGAATCAAGTCTTTGCATTAGTGAAATCCTTGAATAAATTTAGACACCTTCTCTAAAAAAATGTATTCATTCTTTTTCATTCATCTTGAAGTGAGAGAATACATCATATTGGAAAAATCAGTGAAAATGGGGTAGAATAGATCATCAAGATTATGGAAAATGATATTTAAATCAAGAAAATGAAACTTTTTAGATCCTAGGCCCTATGCCAACATTTAGCCAATGATATAGTTAATACATCATCCATGATCTATGTTCAGGGGAAATCCTCAAGAGGCATATAAAGATGATTGGAGACAAAATTTCATTAGGTCCATGGATAATGTAAGGTGTCCCTTTGGCATAAATTTAAAAAAGGGAATGAGTTTTAGACTTTGTAAAACATATTATAGGTTGGTCAATGGAACTTTTGTTTAAAATAAATAATGATGAAGTTTTTGATAGTTACACTTTAATTAGTGTTGTGTTACTGATAATATCTATGATACAGTATAGATATGGATAATGCCACCTTGCATGCCACATGGTAGAAGTGTTTTGATACATGGATGTTGAGTCATATGTTGAGCTAGACTAATGTGTAGTATGTTTCAAGTTTTTATAAAAGCAAAAAAGGGTGTTATGTGTTTGTGTGTTTAGTGTGAGATGTCACAAAGGTGATAAATCAGGGACACAACTAGATTAATATGCATTATTCATCTTGATTCTATAGAGTTACAAAAGGTTACTACATAGATTGTATCAATGTCGCACATTATAGAAATGATTCAATTAGGTGATAGGGAAGAAAACAATAGTTCATAGAGTCTCTATGGCTAGAACATAGATACATAGGTTGTGCATGCAACATGAGCATGTGTGGAATTATGCAATGTGTAAAACATTTCCTTATTTAATTATGTTAAATTCAAATCATCCAGACATATTAAATAATGCAAAAGGATATACCAAAAATCTAGTGTAAGCCATCTCCCTTAGTGTGACCTATTATTTTTAGGGTATGCTCCAATTAAGGACTGTAATACCTTTTTATAAATACTATTTCATTGTTGAATGTTCAAATAGCTAAATTTATGTGGGGAGACATGTTAATCCTTGTAAACACTTCAAATACCTTTGAAAATTCCATGCAAGGTTTGTAGTGCTAAAAAGCAAGAGTTTTATCATAACACAATGGATGGGTTATATCTTGAGCTTTGGCATGTGGAAGTTGAAATTGATGAAAAATTTGTTGACATTAGTGCAAGACTAGATGAGAATCACCCGATAAATGTAGTAATATCTCGGGTCTCATATCCTCATGGATCAATCAGCCCCCATTAATGAGTGATGGTCCTCATTATTGTTGACTTTAAGTTACACAATAAAAGTGCTGAAATAAAGTTATAATCATAAAATCTATTGACGTGATGATACAAACTCCAATATTAAGAAGGAATGTAATATGCCAAATCACTAAAAAGAGATGTACATATTTCACTGTGTTTGTTGATGTGGTACACTGTATGGGATGGCAATGGTCCTTTCAAGTGTTAAAAATGGATCCTATAGTGTTTGAGAGTGTTTTGATTCTCTTGATATCAAAGTGAAAAATATACTATGGATGACTATGAATGTCAAAGGATGTATGTCATCCTTATACTCTAACACTAAGAAGGAGTGTGTGTACTCATGATACCTTTTTTAGGAATGTGAAAAGTACATGTATGTGAGAGTGGATTTTAGATTAATCGTATCCATTCCATATGGATGTTTCATGCTCAAAAATATAATAAACACTAAAGTCTCATATACTAACCTCAATGCTTTAGTGGTGATGATACTCATGACCTGTGCATTGTAGTAGATTGATGTCCAATAATAAAAAAATATAATCTACAAAAGGGAAGTTTTAAAAATATGTGTACTTTAGGTCTACAATAAACTATGAAGCATCTTATGTGGGTAAAATACATGTAGTTTCAACAAAAGTTGGCATGTTGACAATGTACAATTCTAGAGGTGCTAGTACATAATGAAACATGAGCTATGAAGAGACCAATGTATGCATATAAGTATAACATGATTTTTTGTTATCCAACACATTACTTGATGTGGAAATATTTACACTTGTAATACCATTGCAAAGAGGAATATACTTTACCCAAACTTTCAATTTCTATCCATCTATAGTGTAAATAATTCCTTTGTAGGATTGCCTTTCTCCCCATATGACGTTCCTATATTTCCTTAAAAACCTCAATCTAGATAAATCTAGTATGATCCAATCCATGGGGACCTATAGCCTCCATCAAGGTTATGAAAAAACCATTTGGGCCAAGAATAATTTGATGCCCACTAGAAATATAGCCCCAAACCAACCATGTCATTATTCCCATATATAAGTTACCCATTCTAGCTTCCCACCCCATTACTAACACCCCCACTCAAGTCACCATATTCACCCTCCATGTCAAATTGACATCCCAAAAACTTAAATGAACTTGATGATGTGAAGGGTATGATGAGATATTTTTAAAATGAATTAGTGGTCATTAAGAGGTAGAAAAATTAGTACATTCAAAGCTATTACACACATCCTTAGGTTATTATCCATATCCTTTTATTCATTATACCAATCATTATCCAACTTACCCTCAATAAAACTTCCATGACCTAAAAGTAAACCTATCCAACCCATAAGTTTCTACCAAATATCATGCTCGAGGGCCCCTAGTGCAAGTAAAGCCTTAGACCATATTTAGAACAACATGGTGTAGGCACAAAACTTATGGTTCTACCATAGTGGTGTACCCCATGTTTCAAATATTTATACCATTAGTAAGTAAAAATGGGCCTTGATGGTCTAGAACACAACGTACCAACCTCCACTTGATTAAGAGGATCCCTTGACACCTACAACTCCAAAAATAAACTTAGTACTATGTAGTGAGGATGATAATTATGAAATCAATAGAGACACACCACTTGGAGTAAATTCTAAGGTTTAGTCTAAATATGCAACCTATTCAAAGAAAAGGATGCTAGAGAGCCAAACTATAGAGAAGCTAGCTCTATAAAATACCTTACCTATAATAGTTCCCATAAAACATGAAGAAAAGGATGAAATATCGATAGGAAAATCCCTAGATATAGAAACAAATCCACTAGAAGAAGTTACTTTTAATCCTTGATTGACTAAAATCAACTATCCTATGGTGGAAAATCTAAGGAGGGGCTAGACAGTCTTTTCCCCAACAAATTAAGTGGCTATGAGACCACTAAATTTAGTATAAAAATGAAAAGGACACCAACTAATGTATATTTTTTAATAATTATTAGCTATATCAAGCCAAATGGACCTATTACATGAGGTATTAAAGTGACACACCATGTTAACCAAGGAAAATAATAAAGGAGAGTCAACTGAGAACAAGGTTCATACCCCAAATCCCAACTTTTTTATGATACATGTTCATTTTTATTTTACTCTCAAGTTTAGGAATTTATTGATTCACAATTGTATGATATACCCTAGATCTATCAATATAGTAATGCCTAAAAAAAGAAATGAAACTTTATGAATTTCATATATTTTCCAAGTATTATGTGTTACTCAACATGATATAACCTTTGTTCCTACCATGGGAATCATTAATTATCTCCCCCTCACACTCAGTGTATTCCCAAGCATATAATACCACAAGATAACTGTTATTGACCTCCCTCATGTGTTTGAATTAAGTTTGTCTAAGGACTTCACTACCAAAGTTATAGGATATTTAGAATTTCATATGACACATATGTTAATCATAACTAGACATGAGGCTAAGATTAGAATTGAAATAGAGCCTATGTTTTAATATTATCTGAAATACTTTAATCCAACCCCATGTCTTCTAACTATGCAGTCATATTTGGGGAGGATCTTGTAGTCTCGAGTGTAGATGAAGACACCACTAAAATTCTTAATGAAAGGATAGATTTATGGGCTCATACTCGGTGGGAATTTGACCCATAAAACTCTTTTGAGGATAAATGAATGGGTAATTATTGGATCCATGAAGAAAGAATTATGATATAGAGCTAATGAAAGCTAAGGAGGAAGACTACTCAAAATGTGATGGAATATGACCACCCAAAATGTGAAGTTTTATGGAAGCTCTACTTTGATGGAGACAAATCCAAAAATGGGGCATGCACTAGAATTTATCTATACTCTTCAAATGGTAAAAAAACTATGTGTTCATATTGGTTCCAATTCAACTGTACTAATAATGTTTTTGAATGTGAGGCTCTCACCCTGGGTTTGTAATTTGATTCAAATAAAAGGGTGACAATGTTCCAAAAATTTTGAGACATTAAGATAATATTGAAACATGTTCATTCCTAGTGCAAAACTAAAAATTCCACATTAATATCTTATAAGCATATGATATGGGAATTTTTGTAAAAAATTAATGCATTTAACCTCTGATTCATCCCCAGAGAATAAAATGTTAAAGCAAATTGAATGACAGTGGTAGGGTCTCAAATTTTCCCATCAATAGATCCTCTCAAGAATGAGAGTCATATAAAAATCTTTCAAACCTGTAGTACCTGATAATGTCAATAATTATAAAGCATTTACTAGTTTCTAATCAATCACTATATTTATACAATTGAAGGCTAGGTTTTATGAAGAGCTTGAACCTAAAATCTAGAACTAATATGGGATACAAATCCTCCCATTAGAGATCAATATTTTTTTGAAAGGTCTGCTCACCCTATAAATTATAATTATTGTAGATGATCAATTAAGGTGGTAAAAGAGGAACATAACATTTAACCTTGAGGATTATAGATAGGTCCATATTTTTTTGGGGTAAGGTCCTAAAATTAATGAAGATGTACATCCCTCGAACACAAGGAAATATTGATACAAATATAAATTAGGTTTGAATACATTATTTTCTAATATTATGATGACTTGAGAGGCTATAACACAGATATCATCTAGCACACCAAATCACTTATCCTTAAACTAAATATCATTAGGCAGAAGCAGAGACCAATGAACTCCAAGATTGATCCTCTCATGAGAGAAAACTCTCAAAGCTAGTTGAGGCTTACATTATTTACCTAATCAAGCATTTTACATGTGTTAATAATTTGGTCTCAGTGAGAAAAAATAACAATGATATTTGACTTTGTGTGTATTTTAGGGACCTAAATAGAGCATCTCAAAAGGACAATCACCCCTACCCTCTATGGATTTGATCTTATCAACACTAGCAAGATTGAAAAGGTTTTCGTTACTTGATGATTTCTTTGGTTATAGCTAGGTCTAGGTGAAGAATGAATATTAACACAAAACATCATTACCATTAAGTGGAGGGCATATACCTACCATAAAATTATTTCAAACTACTTAATGCAAGAGCAACCTTTGAAAGGGAAATTTTTATTTCCATTGAAGGGCTTATTGATAAGATAATTATGGTTTATCTAGAATTTATAATAGTAGTTTTAAGGAAGCAATATGTTCACTTTGAAAACTTAAATAAGAAAATTTTAAGATGTAGAGAGTTTGGTATCTCTCTATCCATAAAAAATCCATCTTCATTGAGCATGAAATAAAATTAGTAAGACATATTACATCTCAATATAAATTAGGTAAGAGTCTATGTCATCTTATAGCTTTCTCTCCCTTCACATATAAATAATTGAAATATTTTCTAAGAAAGATTATTTTTGTAAGGAAATTTATAACCAATTTTATCGGATTGGTAAGACTTATTTCTATCATGTTCAAAAGGTATCAGGTCTTCTGATGGACTACATAAGTAAGAGAATTAATTGAAAAATAAAACAAGCCATTAATAAAACTTTTATACCTAAAAACCCCAACTTTGAAGAGGATTTCATTTTGTATGCAGTCAAAGGTGAATACAACATAAACATGGTACTCACTTGAAAGGATGACAATGGAAATGAGCACCCTATTTCCTTTATGAACCATATCATTAGGAATATGATCTCAAATACACATTTATTGAGAATCATTTTTTTACATTAGTGAAATCCTTAAATAAATTTGGACACCTACTCTCAAAACATTGCATTCATGATTTTTTAATTCACCTCGAAGTGAGATAATACATCATAGGGGAAAAATTAGTGAAAAATAGGGTAGGATGGATAGTCAATATTATGGATTATGATATTAAAATTAATAAAACCAAACTTGTTAGATCATAGGCCTTATGTCAACATTTTGGCCAATATTATATCTAATACATCATCCATAATCTATGTGCAAGGGGGAAATCCTTAAGAGGCACATATGTATGATTGGATCCAAAATTTCATTAGATCCATGGATGATGGAAGGTGTCCCTTTGGCATAAATTCAACAAAGAAGAGCAGTTTTAGACTCTGTACAACTTCTTGTATGTTGGTCAATAGAACTTTTATTTAAAAGAAATAATGACAATGTTTGTAAATATTGCATTGAACCCAAAAAGGTAGAATAAATATTGAAATAAAAACCATAAAGGACTTTTAAGAGGACATTAGCATGCTCAGACCATGGAAATGAAAACTATGAGAGCAAGGATTACTATCATATAGTGTTTACATATGCCTTTTTGTGGGTGAGTAAATGCAATAAATGTTAGTTTCATGTGGGGAGGAAAAATAATAATCCTTTTCCCTTGACTCTAGTGGTAAAAAAATGAACCTTTCAAGCTTAATTGGGACTAGATCTCATCATTTTAATGAATCCCCCATTAATTTATAGCCATAATATTTTTTCATGCCATTGATTATTTCACAAGATGGACTATGACAATCACTTTGAAAGAAGTCACATAAGGGGTAATCATTAATTTCTTAGATATTATTGTAACTAGGTTTGGAGTGGTCTAGCCCCAATTTGAGGCCCAAAAAGAGACCCAGTGGATAACCTACTTAAATATATTTAAGGTGGTTATACATGTAAGTTATGATAATGTTAAAAATATTTAAATGGAGTTCAATATTTTAGAACATGTAGCAAAATATAAGAAATAGGTGCAAAATAAACCATTACACATTCAATACAGGTGATTGGGAGAATGGTGTCACTCCTATTCAATATAAATAATAATAATAATTACTCATGTGTATAGTGCAATTCAATGAGGAATTCAAGTTCTTATGATCAGAAAGGGATAAATATCTAGACTAATTTATCTAGGTTGTAGTGTCATTAGATAAAGTGGGTAAAGTAAGATCCCATACTTAAAGAGGGATAAACATCCTAATTAATTTACCTAGTATGGGAATAGATCATCTAATATGATATGCTCAAGGCATGAAATTATTAAAGATGTAGACATGATCAATTAGGAAAGAGGATAATGTCCTCTCACTTGATCACTATGTGAGTCTCTTATGTGTGTCACCATGTTATTATAATATACATATCATTATAAAAAAAGAGTTAAAAATGATGATTAAAAAAGTAGATAGTTACAAAAATAGTTATTGTTTTTCTAGATTGATGGTTTAAATTACATTTAGGTGATAGAGATTAAAACAGGAGCAATTTTACAAAAATATATTCAATATCAAGGCATTTTTATTTTTTTACATAACGTAAGCTTTTAAATATCTTACATGAGTTGGTTATATAAAAATAATTAACAGGTGAAACTAAACTATAAAAATAAGATATAACAAAATAATTAAATTAAAAAACTAATTATGTTTTTGGATCATAAATAATCCAACAAACTCCCCCTTGATCCAAAGGTGTATAAATGATTAAAGAACTAAATCAATGACTCTAAAGTCATCATAAAACTTTGAAGTAATTGTAACTAATGTATTAAACCTCCTAGTATTGATTAAAATTGTTTTTGATCCATAAAGAATCTTACACTACAAGTTGTGGCATAAAAAGCTAATGAACATGATCAAGGCCTACTCATCCCCTGTGATCATTATATTATACAACAGTAGAACATGATCATTTATCTAACTACATAAATTTACATAAGGATATACCTAAAATCCCATCCAAGTGACCAACTTGTACTGTATATGTCACATTTCCTTGATGTCTAACAAATGTTGATGATCTCTGCTCAACATTTTTGGTGTTATAAACCCTTATCAACTAATATTGTCACCCATGACTGATTGAAGACCTACCAATGAGATAAAAAAAATCAAACAATCATGTTTACTCCATGTCATGAATATCAAGGATAAAAATCCAAAACTAGAAGAAAGTAAAAACATAATCCAAAAAATGCTATTACAATATATCCCAGTCTTGATCCTAGTAGCTCACACAAGACATGTGAATCACTAATCACTTAAAAAAAGTTATCAAGTCAATCAAGACCTTAGAACTTAATCATATAGGATACTTCATGATCAGAAGAAGTTTCAGAATAACTTGAATAGTTGGATTAACTAGAAGATCTGTTACTAGAATGATCCACATAATTTTCTTTAACTCTCTTTTTGTGTGGATGGTAAGTTTGTTGAGAAGGACATACATGTGCATACCATTGTATTTGATACATATAGGATTTTTCCTATGCTAACAAGATCTAGAAGAAGTTGAATCACTAGAAGAACCACTGGAATGAGAAGAGTGCTTATGGTGATGTTTTCATTTTGAAGATCTTGGAGAGTGCTAGAGAGAATGTTGTGGAGGTTGTCTAGAATGACGTGGAGAGTGTCTCAAAAAATATCTCATAGAGTGTTTTAAATAATTCTTCTAAAATTACCTCTGTACATAGTGATGATCTTTATGATGTGAATTAGCCTTTATATAGTGAGCCTCTTCAGTAGGCTTACTATTATTCTTTGTAATTAAGTCATCAGCGCAAACATAGAGTCAAATGTTACACCATTTTGCTAATCACTAAGTTGTAACATTTTGAAAAAATTGGTATATTTTAAACTAAGTCCATTTAGTTTGATTTAAATAATCATGTCATCATCATTTTTTCTCTTGTCGTGTAGTATTCTTGTTTCAATGTCTTCATCTATGAAATGTATTCTAGGGCATCTTCATCATCTACCAGTTTATTGTTTAAAAGTTACATATGAAGGTTAAAAAAATTATTTAGGTTGTTTGTTATATAGATCTTTTAATACTTTTCATGCACTATATTCAATAGCTTTAATGTGAATAATCACATGTGTTGTGTAGGATGATTTTAACAATGTGAGTGAATGTTTATCACATTTATGGTATTCAAACAATTTTGCCACTTTAGTGGGTGGTGTGATTTATTTTTGGTTAATTCATACAAGTCATTAAAAAAAGCATGTTTTTCACATTCATCACCATTCCTAGTTTTAAGGTGATAATCTACCATTTTCAGAGATTAAACTTACAATTTTAGCCATGGTGTTTTAAAAAAGGATAATCAAGGAATGTTATGGGGGTTTGGCATTTACCCACCAAATAACTTTCAATCATAATGGTCCTTAGACTTGTAAAAATAATAAAATAATTACATATTTATATATCCAAGTATAAAATATAATATTCTAAAAATATTCCTAGTAAGTTTGAACGATAAGTTGATTTAAAATATTGTTGAAAAGTTTTAAACTCGTAACCTCTCCTCTTACATGTAACTTTCCTAAATATAAATTTTGATTACCAACTCTGCTACAATCAATTTAAATTTTACTTTTAGAGATAACTTATTTGAATGGTGTTTTTCATATTTTTCCAAAAGTTAAAAAAAATGTTGTGCATGTAAAAATCTATAATTGTTATTTTCTTTCATGTAATGTGTGTGTGTGTGTGTGTGTGTGTGTGTGTGTGTGTGTGTGTGTGTGTGTGTGTGTGTGTGTGTGTGTGTGTGTGTGTGTGTGTGTGTGTGTGTGTGTGTGTGTGACACTTTGATGGGACCTTCTTCAAATATGCACCATATTCTTGTGTTGCACCATACTTATCTTAAAATCAAAATTTTTATCATGCCATCATTCGTAGTGTTTGTTTCAATGATAATGCAATGCACATAAACATAGGAAGAAGTTTATGGCCTAGAATAGAATAATTCACCTTTTTCTAGTGTTGAAAGGCTTTGGAAACCTTTGTCGGCACATTGTTTCTTCCTTCAATTCACTATAGATTTTAGGTCATATAGTATCCAAAATTTGAATATGTATACCTTAAGATAACTTAAAACCAAAGTGGAAGAGCAACATGTATACTTATTTCTTGTTCTAGTCAGACTTAGGGCCACCACACTTTTATGCCATAACTGATAGCTATTATGTCAATTCTATGTTTTGGAATGCTACACTCTGCCACATAAGTCTCTCTTTTTGTTTCATATTTATGTTCTTCATTGTCCAACTTATTATGGTGTTGTATAACTTCATATATTCACTTTCATTATTTTTATTTCTCTCTTTGATAAAAGTGTCTTCAATTTTTTATAACTACAACCACGCTCTTTGAATTTATTCTATCCTCCTCCAAAATCAAGATTTCTTGTCATGTCTCTGATACCTAATAGAGATTGAAACAATAGGGATTTTCCAAAAATATATTCAATATCAAATCATTTTTTTTTTTACATAACATAAGATTTCAAATAGCTTACATGAGTTGGTTATAGAACACCAACCCATAAATACATGATATATAAAAACAATTAAATAAACAAACTAATTATGTTTTTGGATCATAAATAATTCAACATTAGGTGTGATAGTTACACTTTCATCAATGTTGTGTTACTAACAATATCTATGGCATGGTACATATATGGATAATACCACCTTGCATGCCATGTGGTGGAATAATTTTGATACATAGATGTTGAGTCATGTGTTGATCTAGACTGATGTGCAATATGTTTCAAGGTGTTATAGAAGCATGCAAGGGTGTTGTGTGTTTGTGTGATTAGCATTAGATGTCACTAATGTGATAAATTATGTTCATGACTAGAGTACTATCCATTGTTCATATTGATGTTATACAGGTACAAAGTGATACTATAATGGTTGTATGAGTGCCACACATTATTTAGGTGATTCATTTGGGTGTTAGGGAAGCAAACAAGAGTGCATAGAGTCTATATGGGTAGAACATAGGTACGTAGGTTGTACAAGTCACATGAACATGCATATAATTATGAAATGTGTAAAATATTTCCTTAGTTAATTGCATCAAATTGAAATCATCTAGACATGTTAAAAAATGTAAAAGGATATACCATAAATCTAGGGTAAGCCAACTCATTTAGTGTGACCTAAATGTTTTGGGTATGATCCAATTGAAGACCTTAATACCTTTTCAAAAATATTATCTCATTGTATATAGGTTAAAATAGCTAAATCTATGTGGGGAGACATGTTAATCCCCATAAATAATTAAAATACCTTTGAAACTTCCCTACAAGACTTATAGTGCTAAAAAATAAGAGTTTTGTCATAATACAAGGGATGGGTTAGATATTGAGATTTGGCACATAGATTTTGAAATTGATGCATAAGTTGTTGACATTAAAATAAGACTAAATGAGCAACACCTAATAAATGTAGTAATATATAAGGTCTCATATCTTCTTGGATCAATCATCCCCGCTTACTGAGGGATGGTCCTCATTGTTATTAAGTTTATGTTCCCCAATAAAGGTGTTGAAATAAAGTTTCAATCATAAAATCTATTGGTGTGATGATACTAACTCCAATTCTTAATAAGGAATGTAATATTCCAAATCCCTAAAAATATATGTATATCTTACACTATGTTTCTTGATGTGGTACACTGCATGGGATGCCAATGATCATTTTAAGTGTTAAAAATGGATCTTATAGTGATTGAGAGTGTTTTGATGATTTTGATATAAAAGTGCATAATCTACTATGGATTCCTATGAATGTCAAAGGATGTATGTGATCCTTGTATTCTAACATTGATAAGGAGTGTGTTTACTCATGCTAAATTTTTTATGAATGTGAAGAATTCATGTATGTGAGAGAGGATTGTAGATGAAGAATATCCATGCCATATTCATGTTGCATGCTCAGGAATGTAATAAATGTTTAAGTTTAATACATTGACCTCAATGCTACAGTGGTGATGATAATGGTGATCTATGCATTTTAGGATATTGATGTTAAATAATAAAAAATATAATGTACAAAACTAAATTTGCAAAAAATTGTGCGCTTTATGTTTGTGAAGAACTATGAATCTTCCTGTGTGGAAAAAACATGTAGTTTCAACAAAATTTGGCTTATTGATAGTGTAAAACTACAAGGGTGATGGCACATAATACAACATGAACTATGAAAATATTAGTGTATGTATATATGTATAACATGAATTTATATTATCCAATAAATTAATTGATGTGGAAATATTTATGCTTGTAAGAACATTGTAAATAAGAAGATAATTTACCCAAACTTTCAAGTTCCATCCATCTATAGTGTAAATTTAGTAAGTACATAATTTTTTACACTAGAATGTTTGAAAACTAGTAGGTCTAGGAATGGTTCTTTATTTTAAGGTGAACAAAAGGATGAAGATCCCAACACTCCTCAATCATATGATTGTTGTGATGAAAATGGATCTAGGTAACTAGAGAGTGGGGTGTGTGTCTCTGATAACAACATATTTGATGCTGGCACAATTGATCCATGTGATGTTCTCTACATTGAATGGTGTGTACAATGTCTTCAAGGCATACACTTTGGTTAGCATTGTTATTATGCATAGTTATTGTACCTAGAAATTTGTACATGTGCCTAAGGCTACTTCTATGTAGAGCACTATTGAGAAGCTTAAAATTATGATTACATGTGGTGATGTTATCAAAAAATATTTAATATTTGGCATTGTGGTGGTGCATGTTTTCATTGATAATCCTACATGTGTGATTGTGGTTTATTTTGCATTGAGTGTGGCTATGAATTTTTCACTTCTCAAAAAAGTTACTTATGCATGGATTCTTCATCTCCATGAAAGGGTTTTTGGGTTGACAGAAGATTGGAAACCCTTGAGTCACATTTCATAGAGTACGATGTGGAAGAATCAGTGGTGCTTAAATATGGTGAGAAGTATGTGAAACCTTATCTTCATGTACTACAAATAGTGTAACCAAGACCCATATTGCTCTATTTCATCTCTATCTAGAGGGATTTAATGATAATTTTTATTTTTTTCCTAGGCCTTGGCCTTCATAGACAATTTGCTTCAACATATTGGAACTAACTCCCTTGATGTGTTTCTTGAAACTTACAAACATGATTTTTGATAAGTCATATTATGGTAAATGAATACAACTCAACAAGTTCTCATATGTCATTTTCTCCACATCACATGTCATAATTGGGCATGGTGGCAAACTAATAATAAGAGGATTAGAAGCTTAAAACTTTATGGAATCATATTTTAGTCATATAAGTTATTTATCCTTGGTTGAGATCTCTTTTTTTAGATTTCACATGACAATAAACATCTTACCTTGGCTTGAATAAGGACATTGTGGATAGGATTAGAAAGATTAACATTGCATGTCATGAGATCTGTTTGCCACTCCATGACAAGACTAAATCCTTTATAGTTAATTCATGGTGGGGTTCCTAGTGAAGGGATGCCTCACCACATAGTGCTTGGAGTCACATAATATCTATTTAAATAATATTTCATCAATTTCAAAACATTTACATGATATTATTAGCCTCACAAATTTACAAATTTTACATAGGATATCATGGATCACTTCCAAGAACTCTCTGATCTTCTCAACTCACTCACTTACTTAGATCAACATGTTGATAAGGATCATCCCTTAGGCATCAAACCTTCTCTCACATAATCTCAATAATAAAAATTATGAATTTTTCATCAACCTTCAGTGACCACTTTACTCTCAACAAAAATTCTCTACCAATAAGAAAACTTTCGATTGGATTGACACTTTTATTTATAGTTATTTCAGCTTGGTATCAATCTTATGCTGTCAAGAGAATGGACAAATATCTCCCAGTATCCTTGGGCTAACATTATCTCTATGCTAGGAATAACTAGCTTGAATTAGACCTTGAGCCTCTTAGTACTCATAGTAATTAATTTGGATATACCTCATATATCTTGTTGTCTTTCACTCTCAAATTGGTTCTAGATATTCCAGGTGGAGTCATTTACAATTGGTTGATTGACTATTGGTCCTAATTAACCATTAGGATTTTATATTCTCAAGGTTTGTTTTTATGGCTTTGCACCTCACTTCCATGCTTCTTGGATATAGATGTTTCTTCCTTCTATGCACTACTTATTTTACATATCTCCTTAAGAATTTATAATACATAGATTTTATGTTTCATTCCATCCACGTGTATACCCATTACTTATATGTTATTCCACAAGTTATTCTATTAATTCATATGGTACCCAATTCCTATCTTTAAATTCACTTCAAAACTTGGTGATGCCAGATAACTAGTTTTGTTGGGATGCTCCTACATAAGACTCTATAAGTAATGAAATATAAACACCTAATTACATATCTTAAGTGGTTGAACCACCCTTATAGTCAGTTTCCTTAACCATAATTCTTTTCTTCACTTATTTCTCTTATATTAACATGATTACATCTACTTATCTTTCATATCTCCTCCTCCTTCCTATTCTTCACCCTCTTCCCCTCTTCTCTCTTTCACCTCTTCTTTTATCTTGTTTTTAATTTCACATATTGGTGCCCACTTTATTCTCCAATATTCTTATATTGCTTGTTTTTATGCACCCCTATAGGGATCTTATACACACTTATTTTGTCTTCTCTTTATATAATCTTATTTATATCCATCTTCACCTTATTGGTGTCTCGAACACTCGTTCTAGTGTGTATTTGATGGTCTTTGACACTTACATTCTTCCTCTAATTAAACCTTCCATGGTTATACACCCACCTAGTTTTACCACTTTATTCAAAGGATTTTTTCAACCTTTTATGTGTACCTCCATCCATCCCCCTTCTGCACATTTTCCTCTTTCACAAATAAGTAGTCTTACTTGCACTTTATTCTTCAAGTTTGTGTGGTATTCCCACATCTTTAGTTTCCCTTGATGTTTTGGTGATTTTCATAACACTATGGGTTAATTTACACCCATCCTCTAATTTTATATATGCATTTATAATTTTTTTTGTGTTTAGCTCCATGTATTTTGACAAATGTTAGAATCCCTCACCCCTTTTTATTCACCTTTCTAGTTTCATTCAAATTACTAGTTATTCTATTCTTATGACAACTTTTTCATGACTTGCAAAATCAATATTTAAATCTAATTAGATTTGGTATGATTTCCATACTTCTTTTCCTCAACTCCTTAATGACGTTTACAAATATAATTATTTTCATTTTCCACCTTTGGATGATTCTAATTCATTCTCTGCAAAAACATTTGATGTTCTTTGCATTGACTTCATGTCTCTTTGGTTAGTTTTAAGCCAACTCCTCTTTGCCTACTCCATCTATCAAGTAGACGTATCTTCTTCTCATGCTCTCTTATGTGTGTCCTCATCCTTTTCCTCTTTGGAAACTCTTCTCTTCTCCTCACTCTATCATTTACAATGTTGTACGTGGACTTATGTTCCCTTATTATTATTACCTTAACTAAACATTCTTGAACTTTTTGGAAAATTTGTTTTCCCATATTACTTCTTCATCTTCCCTTTTTATCCCCTTTCTATTATATTCCATATCCATGAATTTATATCACTATGCATCTCATGAATTTATGTCTTTAGGTTGTTTTTCCATTGTTTTCCCTTTTCTTCTTCTTTGAGCTCTTTTATTTCTTAGTGTGTTTCTCCAATCACATTCTTCAAACTTTTTCATCACGCTCAACTATGGATGAAACCATATATATCCTTTTTAGGTTTTCTTTCTATGCCCATGTAATAATATTTTGTTATTCACCTTCATGCCTTCTACTTTTCATACTCCACTTGCTCCTCAAGTCCTTATGCTATGTTTTTATGCATCATCTTCTTTTATTATTAATTCTCCCATCTCTTTATCCTCTTCACACTTCTCCCTACTTCAAGTCTAGATATATTTTTTAGTTATCGCAATTTTATGACATTATTATCTTGATCATTTTCTAGTGCAACTCTTCTTATATGTGCTTTAGTCTCCTTGGCATGTCATATCAATTATGATTCATAGTAGCTACCTCAATATTTAGAATTTTTTTATCCTCTAGTTGCTCATAGAGTAACTCCTCTTTTATACCTTTAATACATCATGTGATTATAATAAATACATTATAATTTATCACTCTAATATCATATGTTGTGTTTAGCTTAACTCATATCCTTTCTTTGGTTTTCTCTTTTGACTTGTGCCCTTAGCTAACTTACCTAAGGTTTAGAAATTGGTTAGGCTTAGTTTCACTTTATGAAAATATGTTTCTTCATTGCTATTGGCTAGCTACCTTAAAGTTTGGTGTTATTCTAGTGTTCAACTAAACTCTTTTCTTCTTCTTCCCCTAATGTATCTCCTAAATATGGTGTCACTATGTTGGTTACATCAAATTTTAGTGATATACCAACATTAGTTGATCTCAAGCAACTCATCATTCTCAACACTCTTATATAACACCTTCAATTGTTTTATTTATTATATGATTATTTCCATACTAAGTGCATGTTACTTTTTTTGGTAAGTAATCATGCTTGTGTTGGCATATTATTATCATTGATGTCAAAAGGGTGCATCTTGTGAAGGTGTATGATAGGTGATCATTGAGGTATGTGACAAGGTGAGTTTTTAGTTTTCATTGAAGTAACTAAGATTTTCATTTATGTCATTGAGGATTTTGTTGTATCTTGTGATCGTTGATTATCACAAAGACGTATGATGGTCAAGTAAGCATTAAAGCATGGTTATGAGGCTATAGGTCTGCATGAGGTCAAGAGAGAATTTAAAGGGAGAGAGAATTTGAAGGAAAATAATGTATTTTATGGTGGTTGATGTCAACTTTTGGGTCATCTTGAATTTGTCAATTTTTTCATTGAAGGTTCTTGTGAAGGTATGATGACAAGTTGGTCTATAAAGAGTGTTGTTGTAAGTAAGACTAGTCGGTAGTGTGTGTTGTGATAAGCCTATGAGCATTGAAGGTATTTAGTGTGAAATAGAATATTTAAGTATTTATTATTATTATTTTTTGTTTCCATTGTTTACAAATGCATAGGTAATAAGGATTTGAGGTCAAGTGCTTAAGTAGCATAAGCTTAGTCATGGCATGAAGAGACCTTATGAGAAGCTATGAGTATGATGTCTTGGTGAGATGAATAAAAACATGCATGAATGGATGTATTAGGTTGTTTTATAATTTATTTGATGCATTGGAACACTCATAATAGTCTTAGGGTGAGCCTATAGGGGTAAGACCTTCAGACCAAGTTTGCATCTAGACCTTGCTTGGCCTAATGAGGCACCAAGATATATTTGCAAGCCATATGAAGGGTGTATGTCATTTTTTAATAATGAGAAAGGTTTTTTTTAATTATTTTAGTGATGTGGATAACACATGTAAAGAGGCATGACGATCAGTATTAAGGCCTAATGTGGTTTACAAGTCAAGGTCTAAAGAGCAAAGAGAGAGAGTGTGTGGCCTAATGAGGGGTCATGATTATATTTCAAGGTGTTTGAGATCATGTAAGCATTTTAAGAGGTAAGGTATTTTTTTAAAGTTGTTTCATGTAGTTTGAGGTCATTTTTTGAAGGATAAGGCATGAAAAGTGGTTTTTAGGTCTCTCGAGTACACAAAATGAAGGATTCTCAACCTGATAAGGATTTTCTTATGCTCATTATCTCAATAAACATTTGCATGGGAACCTAATAATTTCATGGTAGATTGGTAAGTTTATTATCTCAAAAATTTAGGAATTTGTGTGTAGATTGAGGGTCTATGCTTTATGGATGATTATTCAGAATGGTAATAGGTTTAAACACTCTTAAAACCCTAATAAGGACCTAATGTTGAATATATTGATACAAAATGACTATTAAAGATTGGTATAATTATATAAGATATTGGATTTTTTATTAACTCTCCCAAGTTCCTTTATGTGTGATTGAGTTATCAGGTATGTGAGTAGATCCTATAGGAAAGTGTTAATTTCTTATAGATTTGTCATAGCAGTCAAAGTTGACCAAGTCACAGTATGAAAATGGATGGAAGATGAATATTGAGACATTTATTTTATTTCCATAAATTTTAATGGAAAGGTTCCAATTTTTAAGTGTGAAAACTTGGTGTTCCAAGTTGGTCAGTCGCTAATAGGTCGAATGGTACAAATAGTAAAAAACCCAGGCAACAATGAGAAGATAACTAGGAATGTGTTTTCAAGATAATATGATGAAAAAAAGTGCATAGATATTTTTTTATGTAATTTTAATACATGATAATTTTTGTTATAAGTTTTGAAGATCAATGAATATAGTGAAAAAGTTGCTTACAAGTTGACATGTTTGGTTCAGATGAGATAGTGAGATATAAGGTCATGAGATTAGTCTGCAAGATCAATATTTTCCATTTTAATATATAATATTTATATCTAATAATGGTATAATAATATCATAATATCATATACATGCATTAAAATTCATTTAATATTTCTATACAGGTATTAGAGGTCTGAGTCACCTTGGCTGGTCTTTGAGAAAAACTAGCAATTCTAAGTGAGTAAATTGTAGAGGTGTTTTTGAGGCTCTATGCCATATTTGATGAATTATAATTTAGTTAGTTAGGTTTTTTAGGTCTTTTATTTTATTTTTATCCTATTTATTTTAATATTTGTGTGGTTAAATAATGTGTTATCTTCAGTTGTTCTAGATAGACCTTTTTATGTGTATAAAGGCCTACGTAAATAGTACTAATGGTGTACTTCAAGTGGTGGTTGGAGATAAAAAGTGTCACAACAATAATATGAGATTATTATGGGTATATTTTATTTTTATATAATATTTTTTCTATGTGTGGATTTTGAAAGTGTTCCAAGGAAGGCAAAGTGTAACGTGTCTTAAATTAGACCTAATGGAATTAGGTCTCCATGAGACCTAAAAGTAAAATGAGGTATAATAGAGTTATGGTAGATCATAAGGGACTTAATATTAATTTTAATAATGTTTATGATATGTAATAATACCTATTCCATGGCTGACCTAAGAGTTTAAGGGTGACTATCTGACTAAGTGGTAAATGAGCAAGGAATGGTATACACATAAGGTAGTTTTATGCCTATTTGTGTAATAAAAAGGTATGAAAGTGAAATAGCACATTTTTAGTAGAATTAGGTATTTTATTAAATAATAGGAGTGTATAGGATTAGTCATAAATATCTGAAAATTTGTTTTCATATGATATCAAGGTCATATGACATAATCTTTATTGAAGAAACCTAGTTGAGTGAAGAAGCCTAGAAGATAGTTTGAGAGGGATAGAAGAGTGACAAGATATAAATAATGTTATAATAATATATTGTGTGATCAATAAGGTTTTATAAAAGTGATAAAAATTTTAAGTGGCTGATTTGTTGTTGATTCATCTAGGGGGTTGGTGCCTCCTTGCAAGTTCGTGCTTGTTAAAGCCTAGTTGAGTGGGTACTTGAGTAGATGAGGTTGGTGATCCATGTGGAGTTGGTTCTTCACTAAAGATTATTTTTTGTATTATATGAATATATTCCATTTTTATATATTAGTGTTTTTTCTTTCCTTTGAGGGTTTCCCATATATGTAATGTATTATCTTGTTTCATAATTTTATGTGGTTGCATATGCTTTGCTAGATGTTTATGTTTGTATGAATGGTTCATGTAAGATTAAGTGAAATTAAATAAATTTCTTGAAGAAAATTATTAAACCCCCCTCCTCATGATTTTTATTCCAACATTTATTATTTGATTATGTCCTTTAAATTAGTCCTAACAATCCTAAAGAAGATCCTAGAATCAAGGATGGCTAGTCAACAAGCTCACGATGGTTTTTATACCAGTAAGGCTCTATTATTTAATGGAAATTAATTATGATTTTTATGTCATTATAATGAGTAAATATATAATTTCAATGGGACATGACATATGGTATTCATTTTTGGATGGATACAATCCACCTCCTACACCACCAACTGATACAACAAGTAAGAAGGAAAGTGAGAGAAATTACAAGGCAATGAATACCATTCTATGTGGCCTATTAGAGGTAGAATATGTGAAGGTGATGAGATATGAGTCATACAAGGAAATATGCATAAATTAAAAACTCATAGAAGGCATTTTAAAAGTTTGATGATGAAGGAAGATGAGAGTATTACATCCTATATGTTAAGGGTTGATGAAGTTGTCAATGTCACTAGAGGATTATAAGAAGAAGTGAAAGATTCTACACTTGTTCAAAATATATTGATATCACTAACTCCTCATTTTCATTCTAGGATGTCTGTAGTAGAATAGATGCAAGATTTGGATGAGCTAGAGATGAATGGGATTCATGGCATCTTGACTGCCTATGAGATGAAAAAAAATTAAGAAAGACTTCCTAAAAATGAAGCAAATTTCAAAGCTGAAAATAAGTTAAAAGACAAGAAGTTCAAGGATGAGGTATGTTCAAATATTGATGATGATGAAATAATAGCCATGTTTGTTAGGAAATTGAGGTTTGGATTTGGTAAGTACAAGGGTAAGTTATCTTTAAAATGTTTCAACTTTGGTAAAATTGGTCACTTTGCATTTAAGTATCCTAATAAGGATAAGACTAAGCATGATGAACTTTATGGTGATGATAAGAAGGTATATAATCCTAAAAAAACCAATAAATATTTCAAGAAGTATGGAGGTAGAAAAGGGTCATTCAAGAACAAGAAAAGTTTTTGTATCAAAGAAGATAATATCTCATCTAGTGTAAGTGACACAAGTACATATGATAGTGATGATGATAGTAATGAACATGAACATGACAATGAAAAAATATTCATGACTATAGAAACAGATAATGAAGGTTAATAAAAAGGGAAAGGTCTTATGGATGATGAAGAATCAGATGAAGACTAGGCTAAAGTGAACCTTGAGGAAGTATTGGTGAGTTAATAAGAAGATTTGAAGTTCCAAATAAGGATGAATCATAAATTGAAGTCATTAGTTAAGGAATGTGAAGATCATATTGGTTTTTTTGAAGAGACACAAAGTAACACATCCAAGGAGTATGATGAGATCATCAACCAGATTAAAGCACAGATGGAGATAATCACTACTAGCTTAAAATCTAAAGAGGAAGAATGCACCAGGTATTGAACTAAAATGAAATCCTTGAAAGCTGAGTTAAATCAAACATCTAACGAGTTGAATAACTTTAAGAAGTTTTAAAAGAGTACTAATGTTTTAGATAACATCTTGAGTAGTTAGAAGTATGCAAGTGATAATACATGTCTTGGTTTCAAATAAGACCAAAAGGAGGTAGATCAAGTCAAGGAGAAGGCCAATGAAGACAAAAATGTCAACATGAAAAGAGCAATCAGATAACATAATGCTATGAGGTATGTTAATTCATTCAATGGTTACTTTTTTGAATTCAATTAGTTTGGTCATAAATCAAGAGAGTGTATAATACCCTCTAAAAATGAATATGCATGGGATTATGAAAGGAATCATTAGTTAATAGGTATGAATGAGGTTGTTTTCTATAATTTTCATAATGTGAGATACATTGAAAAATTATGTCCTAATAGAGTTATAAGGCCATCAAGTCAAAACAAGAGGTTTGAATCCCTTAGAGTGTAAGAGAGAAGACAAATTAATGTATGGAAACCAAAAATAGTAAAGGTGAGTCATGATCAGTATACAAGCCAAAGAGTCTTGTTTTCTATCATAAAGCATACTTAAAATGTGAAGTCAAGTTAGGAATGTCTAGTATTAGCTCATATTATTGATCAAATGGTTGATGAAGAGGTCAATCCTAAGATGATTATGAAAGATATTCAATCTTGTGAAAGCATGTAGATTTGGGAATCTCCTGAGTTTGTGTTATTGTGGTGCCTTATGAAAAGAGTGACTCCATTAGGATTCATGGAAACACTCTTTAATTAGTATAATAATGGTGGATGCTTTGTTTGAGGTGGATCTATTCAGGTTGTTCATATGCTCCAAGTGTAGTTGTTGACAAGAATAGAAGAGACAAAAGGGGAGTTACTATTTCTTTAGTTTGTTTTAAGAATTTGGTAGCTTGGTAAGTAATCTTGATGTTTAGAGTTCATTTGAAGTCTATACTTGATCTAAGGGGGAGGTAGGTATCTCTAAGTTTTTCTATAATTTTTATGAGTAGTTACCAAAGAGGGATAATGAGTGGTTCCAAAAGTTGTAGTATGTATGATCCTTTGTAATTAATGTCAAAGGGGGAAATTTTTAAAGAAGGGAGATTGATCAGATTAGGGGAGATGAGATTGATCATATTAAATAATGTTTTTCCATCAATGATAAAGGGGGAGTTTGTTGGAATATTATTATCATTAATGTTAAAATGGTACATCTTGTGAAGGTATATGATGAGTGATCATTGAGGTATGTGACAAGTTGAGTTTTTAGTTATCATTGATGTCATTAAGATTTTCATTGATGTCATTGAGGTTTTTATTGCATCTTATGAGTCCTTATTTTCACAAAGAGGTATGATGGTCAAGTAAGCATTGAAGCATGGTTATGAGGTTCTATGTCTACATGAGGTCAAGAGAGAATTTGAATGAAACTAATGTATTTTTTATTGGTTGATGTCAATTTTGATGTCCAGGCTCAAGTTAGCTTGAATTTTTCATTTTGGTCATTGAAGGTTCTTGTGAAGGAATGACAAGAAGTAGGTCTGTAAATAGTGTTGTTATAAGCAAGACCAGTTGGTACTGTGTGTTGTGACAAGCCTATGAAAATTGAAGGTATTTAGTGTGAAAGAGAATATTACAATGGTTTTTAATATTTTTGTCTTGTTACCATTGTTTGAAAAGGCATAGGTAGCATGTCTTTGAGGTCAAGTGCTTAAGTAGCCTAAGCCTAGTCATGGCATGAAGAGACATTTTGAGAATGTATGAGAATGATGGTTTGCTGAGATGAGTGCACATAAGAATGAGAGGATTTATGTAGTTTTTTTATCATGTATTTTAGGAATTTAAACACCCATAAGAGTCTTAGGGTGATCCTACAGGGGTAAAACCTTTTTAAAAAGTCTGCACCTAGACCACTCCTAGACCTTGCTTGGCCTAATGAGGCATCATGATCTATTATCAAGGCATATGAAGGGTTTATGGCACATTTGAAGCATGATAAAGGTTATTTGATTATGTGATTCATGTGGAAAGCACATGAAAAGAGGCATGAAGGTTAGTTTTAAGGCTTAATGTGGTTTGCAGGTCAAGGTCTAGAGAGAGAGAGAGAGAGAGAGAGAGAGAGAGAGAGAGAGAGAGAGAGAGAGAGAGAGGCATAATGAGGTGTCATGATTAGATTTCAAGTGTTTGAGGTCATGTAAGAATTTTCAAAGTTAATTTATGCTGTTTCAATTTTTTTCATGTATTTTGAGGTCATAGTTTGAAGGAAAAGGCATGAAAAGTGATTTTTAAGTCTCTCAAGTGCACAAAATGAAGGATTCTCAACCTGAGAAGGATTTTCTTGTGATCATTAGCTCATTGAAACATTGCATGGAAACCTAAGTATTTCATGATATATTTTTAAGGCTACCATATATAAATTATAATAATTTACTTTTGGATTGAGGGTCTATTCTTTATGAATGATTATTAAGAATGAAAACGGGTTTAGACCCTCTTAGAACCCTAATAAGTACCTAATATTTAATATTTTGATAAAAAGTGTCTATAATTGATTTTTATGATTAGGTAATCTATTTTAGGTTATATTAAACTCTCATGGACACTGCTAGGTGTGATTGAGTTATCAGGTGTGTGAGTAGATCCTACAAGAAAGTGTTAATTTCTCAGATATTTACTATAGCATTTAGAGTTGAACAAGTAAAAATATTGAAATGGATGGAGGATGAATATTAATACATTTATTTTATTTACATGAAGGTTTTTATATATTTTATAGTATTTAGGTGTGAAAATTTGGTGTTCTAAGTTGGCCAGTCGTGAATAGGCCTAATGGTGTAAATAGTGAAAAACCCAGGCAACAGTAAGAAGATGATTATAAATGTGTTTTCATGATAAGATGATGAAAATAATTACATGGAGATGTTTTTAAATAATTTTAATACATTATAATTTTTTGTAAAAAATTTTAAGATCATTGAATATAGTGAAAAATTTGCTCACAAGTTGACCTATCTAGTTAAGATGAGACAGTGAGATATAAGGTCATGAGATTGGTCTGCAAGACCAATATTTGACATTTGAATAGACTATATTTGTATATAATAATGGTATAATTATCTCATAATATCATCTTAATTAATAATAATTCATTTAATATTTTTATACAAGTGTTGGAAGTCCAAGTCACCTTGACTAGTCTTTGAGGAAAACTGGCAGTTTTAGATGTTGATTTGTAGAGGTGTTTTTGAGGATCTACGCCCTATGTGATGAAGTATAATAAACTTGGTGATATTTTTTAGGTATTTTATGTTATTTTTATGTTAATTATTTTCATGGTTTTGTGGTTAAATAATGTGTTATCTTCAGTTATTCTAGACACACCTTTTTGTGTCTATGAAGGCCTAATGTAAACAATACTAATGGTGTACTTCAAGTGGTGGTTGGAGATAAAAAGTTTCATATAAATAATATGATATTATTAGGGGTATATTTTATTGTTATATTATATTTTTATATCATGTTTTGAGTTTTAAAATTTTCCAAGGAAGGCAAAGTGTAATGTATCCTAAAGTAGACCTAATGGAATTAGGTCTCCATGAGACCTAAAAGTGAAATGAGGTCTAATAGAGTTATGGTATATCATAAGGGAATCAATAATAATTTTAATATTTTTTATGAGATCTCATAATACCCATTCCATTTCTAACCTAATAGGTTAATGGTGAGTATCCAATTAAATGGCATATGAACAAGGAATGGTATATATACAAGGCAATTTTAGGCCTATTTGTGTAAGAAAAAGGTGTGCAAATGAAATAACACATTGTTGAGTAGAAGGAGGTCTTGTAAACCATCATATGCTTGTATAGTATCAATCATGAATATTTTATAATGTGTCTACATATGAATATCAAGGTCATATGACCTAATTTGTCTTAAAGCGACCTAGTTGAGCGAAGAAGCCTAGAAGGTAGTTTGAAAGGGATGAAAGAGTGAGAAGAGAAAAAAAAGTTGATCATAATGTATTATGTGAGAAAAAAATTTATCAAAAGTTACAGGTGGTTGAGTTTGTGATGATTCATCTAAGGTTTTGGTACCTCCTTGCAAGTTGGTGTTTGCTAAAGCCTAGTTGAGTGGGTGCTTAACTACTTGGGGTTGGTACTCCATGTGGAGTTGGTGCTTCACTAAAGATTGGTTTTTTGTCTTATAAGACTATAGTCTATTTTCATATATCAGTGGGTTTTCTTACCCTTGAGAGTTTTCTACATATTTAATGTGTTATCTTGTTTCATGATCTTGTACGGTTGCATACGATTTATTAGATGCTAATGTTTATATGAATGGTTCATGTATGCTCAAGTGTAATTAAATTAATGTTTTAAAATAACTGATTTAACCCCTATCATTTATTGTGTGAGAGGATCCTCCTATAACAATTAATAAAAAAAACATGAAATAATAAGTTTATATAATTAGCAGAACACTTGAAAAGATTATATTGATTGCAAGCCACTTTGAGGGGGTAACCTCCTTTGATCAAGCTCAATACAATAAATTTTTGAATTACTTCATTGGCCTCAACACTTACTTATATACTAAGTCTAATCTAGGAAACTAATACTTCTAATATAGGTAACTAATACTTCCCATGAATGTGGGATAAAACAAAATACTCACAGGATGACTTACAAAGCATATACATCCATAACAACTATTACACTAACAAAATAAATAGATGGGGTAGCATGGGTTCCTAACATCCCCTCCCTCTTAGAAAAATCTTTGTCCTTAAAGATTTAGATGCAGGAATTGGTGTTAAATCTAAAATATTAGTTCCCATTTTGCATTCTATGCCACTGAATTAAAACCTCTATGATGAGCGAGAGTAAATTTGGCATGTGCACCTATCTAGGATTGCCTCTGGCTTGAGAAGGATGGATCCTTCATTATAAAATTACAGTAAAATATTTTGTACTTTGATATTTGTGCTAATAACTTTATTCAAACAAGAGACATGAAATACTAGGTGAACTCAGGAAGAAGGTGGGAGCTTTAACTTATAAGCAACTAACCCAATATTCTAGAAAGCTTTATAGGACCTATAGAAATTGGGAACCAACTTATGATGCCCTTTGATTTTTAGGGAAGATTTCTCGAATGGCTATAGGCAAATAAAAATCATATCACCTACTTAAAAAGTGTACTCAAAATTATGTTTATCAGCCTATTGTTTGATTCAATTTTATGTCATATAAATGTTGTCCTACAACATGTAAAGAATCTGATCCTGGGTTTAGAGAATTGTGTTAACCGCTTGAACTGATGAACTACTATGGGTGTAAAGAAGGATCACTGGTGGTGCCTAACCATAAACTACTTCATATGGATTCAGTTTTTTTAAAGTGTGGTAGAAGGTATTGTACCATCATTTAGTGAGGGGAAGCTAGTTTGTTGACTGATGTTGTTCTAAGGTGAAGAAATGAAGGAAAGTATCCAAGCATTTGTTGACAATTTTAGTTTGCCTATCCATTTGGGGGTGATACTCAAAACTCAACTTTATTCGGGTACCATTGCAGTAAAATATTTCTATTCAAAAATGGTTAGTGAAGGTTGCATCATGATCTAAGACAATAAACAAAGGAATGCCATGAAGATGGAAAATTTGGTCCAAGAAAATTTGTGTGACTATGGAGGTGGCATAGGGATGGTTAAGGGCACAAAAATGACTATATTTGGAGAGGTGATCAACCAAAACCAAGATCACTATTGTTCCTCTATATTTAGGGAGCCTCTTAATGAAATCTATATAAATATTGGTCCAAATTATAATAAATATGGGCAAGGGTTTGAGCAAACCAGGGATGAGTGTTGTTTCACCCTTATTGCATTGGCAAGTATCACATTCAACCACCATTAATTGAGTTGAATTTTTTATTCCCTTCCAAAATAAGTCACATCATACTTGCTCATAAGTTTTGAGAACCCTGAGTGCCCTGTAGATGGATAAGCATGGAGTTCATAGAAAATAGCCTGCTAAAGATCTATGCTCTAGGGAAGCACCTAATGACCCTTATATTACAAAGAAGCGCCATCTCAATAATAATGAAATAGAGCAAAGGGGTTAGTGGCCAACTATTGAATTATTTAAGATAATGAGGATTTATTGACATACCCTTGCTTTACAACATCCAACCAATTTGGAATAGCCATAGAAATAGCGAAAAGGGAAGCTTGGTCCATAAATACGCAAGACAGAGCATCAACCATTATATTGTCCTTACCCTTCTTATAAGTGATCTCATAGTCATAACCCATGAGTTTACTGACCCATTTCTATTGTGATGGGGTGGAGACCCATTGTTTCATAAAATATTTCAAACTCTAGTGATCATTTTTTATGCAAAAATGATTCCTTAGTAGGTATGGCCACCACTTCTATACTACATGCAAAATGGCCATCATTTCCTTTTCATAAGTAGAGAGTTATAAATTCTTGCCAAAAAGAGCTTTGATGGTGAATGCAATGGGGAATCCTTCTTGGAGGAGAATAAAACCAAGTCCATTATCGCAAGCATTGCTCTTGATAGTGAATGTCTTGGTAAAATCTAGCATAACTAGAATAAGTGTAGTACACATAGCTTATTTCAGTTCTTCAAATACACACTCAGTATCTTGTATCCATATAAAATCATCCTTTTTAAACATAGATATCAGCATATATGTAATCTTCCCATATTCTTTGACAAACTTGTGATGATATTCAGCCAACCCCAAGAAACCGTGAAGGCTCTTGAGTGTTTGAGGATGAGACCAATTTGT
Source organism: Torreya grandis (assembly GCA_037957365.1). Taxonomy (NCBI): domain Eukaryota; kingdom Viridiplantae; phylum Streptophyta; class Pinopsida; order Cupressales; family Taxaceae; genus Torreya; species Torreya grandis. The sequence goes on from JARHVA010003432.1 coordinate 269,818, forward strand.
CATGGTAGTTATTTTTTCAAGATCTACTCAAACCCCTTTGGCTGAAGTAATATACCCAAGATACTCCACTTATTCTTGGATAAAATAAAATTTGGACTATTTTGTAGAGATGATGTTTAGATAGAAGTTGCAGTGCAAGCTCTAGATGTTGAAGATGCTCAGACCATGATTTATTATAGATTAGGATATCATCGAAAAAGACCCAAATGAATTTTCATAGGTAGGACCAAAATATTTTATTCATAAATGCTTGGAATGTTTAAGGAGGATTAGTAAGGACAAATGGCATGACCAAAAAATCATAGTGGCTATCATGCATGCAAAAATTTGTATTAGGGATAACATCCTCATGAAGCCAGATTTGTTGATATCCAGAGTGGATATCTAACTTGGAGAAAAAATGAACACCATGAAGCTCATCAATAAGCTCATAAATAAAATGGATCATAAAATTATCCTTTCTTTTGATGTGATTAAGTGCATGGAAGTTAATTCAGAGATTCTATGACTCATCATTTTTTTTGGACAAGGAAAACTAGGGAATAATATGGGTTGGTATTGGGGTGAATAATGCCTTGTTTTAGTAAGTCTCAAATGAGCATCTCAATCTTGTTTTTTTTTGAAATGGGTAGTGTTAAGGTTTGATGTTGCCAGGAATGGGTCCATGAAGGAGCTAAATATGATGGTCCTATGGTTTTGAATGTGGCAATCCTACTAGTTTGGTAAAGACACATGCATACCTATATAGAATGGTTTGTAAATCAGGAGTAGTGAAGACCATTGATGGTTGTATTTAAATGGACTGGATCTATGAAATGACACCATGTGAATTATTCTTAAGAATATTTTGCAAGTGATGTGAAATTATGGTGTTGAGAAACCCCAGTTATAATCCTTTCAATGTGTGTTTTTTCCCATTGTCTGAAAATTACATCCAAAGTTTAGCAAAATCTCATAAGATGGGTCCATGTGTGTGTAACCATTGGGCTCTTAAAACAAAATCACATCTACTTAAGGGAAAGAAAAACATGTTAGAGCACAATTTATAATCTCTAATAAAGATACACACATTATAACACTTCTCTTTACAAGGTAATGTTCCCCCATTAGCAATCATGACTTCAAATTTGGAGCAAGGATGGATAAAACAATCATCCTATTTAGCGATCTGAGGGTCAATGAAGTTATGAGTTCTACATGAATCAATGAGCATTATGAGGAGGATATTCTTGAATTATCCCTTGACCTACATGGTTTTTTGGGTGGTGACTCTTACTAAGGCATGGAGAGATATCTCTGGTTGGTATTCCTAAGAATTAGGTTCCATAATTGGTGAATCTTCTTTTGGATCATCTGTTATATCCTGAGAATCTGTGAAAACTTCAGTTTCAAGTAGAGAATCCACTTATATTAGGTAGAGATTTTTCTCTACACATCAATTTCCCTAAGTGAATTTGTCATCATAATTATAACATAGTCATTCTTCTCTATGGGCTCGCATCTCTGCTTCATTCAAATGCTTGATAGGAGTGATTTTGGGGCTTGGCATTATTTGAGGTCATTAAGGAGTTATATTTCTAAATGGAGAAAAATTAGATTTGAATTACTACTGAGCTATGATATTATCCTCTACCAACTTATCCAACCCTAGGGCTTACATCATTATGTTAGGCCAGAACATTTTGACCTCTGATCAAATTACATCCTTCAATCCACTTAAAAAGCAACTCCTAAAAATTCATCAGACAATTTCCTTGTGTGATTTGCCAATTTTCAAATTTTGTTTGATATTCTCTCATGGTTCCTATTTGGTTAAGTTTAATGAGTGCTCCAGTGAAGTCATCAAAAGCATTAGGGCCAAACTATTATAAAACAAGGGTGCAAAAATTATTCCATATGGGCTCGTCATGAGCTTTGGTATACCAATGATAACATTGAAGGGATTCATGTTCTAAGTGAAAGAATGCAAGTGGGGCCTTGTTGCCATCAAAAGCATTATGAAAACTAAAATATTATTCTAGCTAATAGATCCATCTAATTGGATCTACGCCATTGAATTGAGAAAAATTAAGCTTTAGCCCATGAAAATTATTGGAAGTAGAAAACCTAGTGTCTAAAAAGGACTCTAGATATTGTTTGTTGTTCATGGTGGTATGTTGAAGACTGAGGCTGAGAAGTTTTTCATCAAGATATTTGATGTAGGTCTAAAGGGTGGTAATTTCATCCTCCATGTTTTTGGCTCCTGTTCGGGTTACTACCATGACCAGAATAAGAGATTTTTTTTTTGTTTAGGAATGGGTGGGAAAACTAGAGTTAAGACCATTTAGTAAAGGAATTTTTTAATTTGGGTGAAATCAGAATGGATAAAGGTAGTTTTACTCATTTTTTGCATAGTGGGAGTATGATTGATGAAGGTGAGGACAATTTCAGGAGTGAAAATGGAAAAATTGGAAATTTTATCAAAGAGGATCAAATGAGTATAAAAGGGAGATGAACACTGTGGAAAATTTTTGAGGCAAATGAACAAAAATAGCTATGGCAAAACCCAAAAAAAGGGAAAATTGAGATTTGCAAGAATTAGAAATGGAATCGGGATATGGGACCTCAATGAATAAAATGTGGGAAATGGAATTTTTGGTGTTTGTATAAAATTTTAGGATCAATAGAATTATAGATGGAGAGATATGGCGAAAAATGAAAAAAAATTACTCTTCTGATTTCTATTTTTTTATCTAGTTGTAAGTCCTCTAAGAATCATCTGATACCTTATGTATAGTTTTTTGAAAGTGATAGAATGAATATTTCCCAACTTATAGTTTCTATCAAATATCTGGATGCAAGTCTTCTAATAATCTATAGATACTCAATTAATTGATTTTTTGGATAGTCTGCTAGAAATATTTTGAAACTGATAGAATTGGGCCCTAAGTGTCAATGGTTGCCTAAGGGTTTAAATATATCACTCTGGCCACCAATGTCATCTAAGTAAGTACCGCTCTCCATAATTTTTTTGGCCGTGGATTTACCTCTAAGAGACAACTCTTTCTTTTCCTCAAGGATGGGAACTACTCAATTAGGAAGGGGTCGCTACCCATTTCACTAACAAGTCCTCTCAATGGGCCAACTACTTTGGGGTTCCTATGGTACTCCTCACAATGATTTTTAGGGATTTCACCCAAGCACATCCCATAGTTATGCGGTTAGGTTTTTACCCTGATCCAAAATAGATTATTGTGATACAAAAAATATTTAAATGAATTATGCCACATAATAGAGTTAAGATTTTCTAAAAATTTACTGAAAGGAATTATGTAGCAGAATAGAGTTAAGACTTTTTGAAGTAAAAAAAATGGCCCTAAAAAGTGCTCTAATACCATATGAAAGGGTCCTCTTGCAACAATTATTAAAAAATCATGAAATAACAAGTTTATATAATTAGTAGAACACTTGAAAATATTATATTGATTGTAGGCCACTTCAAGGGGACAACCTCCTTTGAGCAATCTCAATATAATAAATTTGTGGATGACTTCATTGGACTCAACACTTACTTATATACTAAGTCTAATCTACACAAATACTACTTCCCATGAATGTGGAATAAAACAAAATACTCACGGGATGAGTTACAAAGCATATGCATCCATAACAACTATTACACTAACAAAATAAAGATAAGGGGTAGCATGGTTTCCTAACATTGTGCTTCCAATAGCTTGTGTGTTATTCCACAACTTCTCCTCTTCCAAATTTTGGTTTTATTTTATCTTTCTATTACATGCCTCATCCCGTGCATATGGACACTTGTCCATTTTAGTCAATCTCTCCTCATGACTTATTTTTACTCTTATAGATCTTTTCTAATTTTTTGTCAACTCTTCCCATTATTGGCTTTACCTCCTTGTCCTAGGGTGCATTTATTTCACCATGCTTCCTTATGCACTTGATATTTATTCTTATGCTCTCAACATCTATCAAGTGCATCCTCTATGCCTTTCACAAGAACATTATGTTGTCTTCCTTATTATTTCATCTCTATCTCCTATGTAGATCATTTCTTTATTCTTAGCACATTCTTTTGTGTTGATGATAACTTTATAGAATTGTATCCACCTCTCCTTCACCCATTACATTATGCTACAATCATGTAACCTTCATGATTCCTACTTATGCATTTTATTTATGTGTCTCCCACTAGATGATCTTATTATTCAATTTCATTCTTCTTACTACCATTGGGCCTCTTCTAAAATCTAGATCCTTAACCTCGACCCCTGATTAGTGGAGCTCAAGAATTTATTCTTTATTGAGTTGGGTCAATGTGTACACCACTTATTATACTATCATGGAAACCACATGTTTCATTTCCTTACCTCAAATCAGTGATTATATCTTTGTTCCTTATTTCTTTACCTCTACACTAGCTACCTTAAATTGGTGATTCTTCCCACATTGATTAGTTTAATATTTGATAAAATTCATCTAATCTATTATTCTACCTACATTCTTCTTTCTTTTTCTCTTCACTCAACTACCTCATGGTATGCATTCAATTAGTGTTTAATTCTTTAGGCCATCCATTATTATGATTCACATACATAATTTTATGTAGGCACTCTGGGACTCTTTGAAATACTAACAAAAATATTATTGTGATATTAATTATCTCATCCATGTTTTTTAATAATTTCATCACAATTAAATGATATACCAATCTCTATCTTCATACTCCACACTAGTTACCTCAAGGGTTGGTAGTCTTCTAGTATTCACCCCACATCACTCTACTCATTGGTTACCTCATAATTAGGTCTCATACTACTTTTCATAACACTCTACTCAAACTATTATTCATTACCTTATATTTTATACCTAACTCCTCATGGTGGAGAACATTACTCTACTAGTTGCCTTATAGTCGATGATTTACTAGCCTCCTCATTTATATTGCTATACTACTCTCTTCTTGTAGACTATTATTCTCCTAAATTTTTCCAAAATTATAAAACCAATCAAATACCACATGGTTTATTCATAGTGAAGGTTCATAGTAAAGTCATGCCTCACCACGTAACCCTAAAAGTCACACAATGGCTATTTAAATAATATTTCATTAATTTAACAATAATTACACGATATTTTTAGCCTCATGGATTTAAAAATTTTACATAGGGGATCATGGATTTCTTAAAATATTTATTGGATACTCAACTCACTCACTCACTCCATCTAATTAAAATATAAAAAATATATGTGGAAGACAACCCTTTAAAGAGGGCACACAATTCTAGGGATGAATAATTATTTTTGAAGCATAAAAAGTTTTAGAGTAAGATAGATAATGGATAACAAAGGATCCATTGTGAATATTCATGTCAACCCATGGAGTCACAATTTATCAATGATTAGTTAGATTGATCTAAATCAGTGTAATGCATACTCAGTTATGTGGAAAAAGGGAGGCTCAACTAGATATGTTCCTTTGAAGGAAGCTTTAGATAGTTATTGAGTATATTAGATAATAATAATATTAATTGTGTATATTTATTAGTTGATGGAAAGTTTTGGATCATTATTGAATGCATTATTTCTTAACTAGACTAAAACACCTCAATAGATAAAGTTAAAAATATAGAGGAGAGAGAAACAAGATAGATTCCTTAGTTTCACCCTATAAACTAAGTGAAAACATTGTGTGAGTGGCTAGGAGTAACATGTCACCAAAACATCCCATAAATGATACCATTATGCCATCATGATGAAGCTTGGTAGCCAAATTAGTAACTTTAATAAAGAGTTAAATTCATTCTAACTCTCCTCTCTGTTTTACTTATTAAAATATGTGCTTGATGGAAAGTAATAATTGATTATAGTTAAAAAATAATCAAATAATATTATGAAATGGATTAATTTGGATTTTAAATAATCATGCTAAGATCTCTATGAATATTATATACCTATGTTACTTGTCTGGATGAAAATAGTTTTGGGGGAAATTAGGCCTAGCTAATTTATATACTTGGTTTTATTTTAATTAAAAATAAGAAGCTCCTTCCTTTTGAAATAAATGCTTTGAAATTAATCTATATGTTAGCTTTTATCATGAACACACATTTTGATGCATTATATTTTCCTTTAAGACATTATTTTGATATTTAGTTGGATACTAGTTAATTGTTGCTACTACTATAAATTTGATTCAATAGATTAAGATTATTGTTTTCATTATACATTTTATTAAATTCATTAGTATGATGATGTGATGTTGGTCATGATGTATCTGGGGCATTTTCTATTATCATATTGATATTTAATTTAATTCATAATTTACTGTATTATATTTGATATTGGTACCCCAATCGTATACTATCGATGTACTATTTTGTTGATTGCAGGAACATGGAAAATGAGCTAGTTTGATTATGGACTTCAATAGAAGTGGATAAGCAGGGTAATAATGAGTTATTTGATCATTTTTTGAGTCAAGTTAATTATGATTTTTATTCTTTTTTTTTGGTTGACTTGACCTTTGAGATTCCTATGCCTTAATTTACTTCTTTAGTAGGTTGTTGTGTGATTAGTCTTTGAATGCATTAATTTTGTCTTGGTAGGCATGTTTGTCTCTTATTATTTACCTGAATTGCATGCTTTGGTGATTGAAATTTTTTTACAGTCTTGGTGAATGGTGGGTTCTTCATTGGTGAGAAATTTAAGTTACTTGATTTGTGATCATGTTGTTGACTAGAGATATTGACCTTGTAAATGGATCATGACTAGGTCATGGGGTGATCATTAGTTGATTATTAATATTTTTTTATCAATGGGGTTTGACCTTAATGGAGAATTAGGTCATGATGACCCAATCCCTGAGGTCATTGACCATCAAGTAGTTTTATGGACTCAGATATAGTTCATTTTGGTTTTGTTGAGTTCATTTTGCTCAGACCCTAACCTAAAATGTTGTTGGATTTTTATGTGGAAATTATGGAAGTTGGGTTGAATTGGTCTGGGAATTATTGGTTATTTTGTAGTTCCATTTTCTTTATGAACTCGTAGGAGTTATGATGGAAAATGGAGGTTGTTTTATCATCCCACATTCTTAGCTTTTAGCAATGAAATGCATAAGATGGTCTTTAATGGCAACCCTAAGAGTTAGAAGGAGTTCATTTGGCTGCATGAGAAAGAGGAAAAAAGAGAATGAGTAACAAAGGTTTATTTCTCTCTTTTTCTTGGAGGCCATAGTTATCTATATTTTAGAGGTTAATTAAAATTAAGTTGCGTTGGTTTTATTGTTTCAGTCATGCATTATTTATTTCAAGCTTGGCCATTACATGATAGGTGTAATGGGAAGTTGAGAGACTTCCCAATGGACATAAATTGAACATTTATAGCCATTTTGAGGCATGACTAAGTAGGCATTATTTTTTATGGATTTATTTGATTAAATGTGTGATTTTTTTCATGTAGCTTTGTGTTGGAATTTACGTTTAATGGTGGTTTTTTTGATTAATTCAATCTTGAGTTTATTTGAATTTGTGTTTTTATGGTGGCTTCATGAAATCAATTTATGGGGTTTTAAATATTGAGTTCAAATTAAAATTTTATAACATTTAAGTTGTTTCAATAAAAACCCTAGTTATTTTGAAGTTACTTTTTAGAATTAAAATCTTTAAGGACTACATGACTGGTTAAGTTGATTTAATTATTGCATTTAGTTTGCAGTGAGTGTTTTTTGTTTAGAGTTGGTTGTTTTTTTCAATTAATTTTTCGTGATAACCTTTCTTCATATTTTCATTTTGGTTTTGTTATGCAGCCAATGGGCTCAATTTTGGGGCAACTAGATTTTGAGTAATGATTTATCTAAGAATAAATTTATGAATATGAGTTTTGATTCAACATTTAATCCATTATTTATATGAATGTTTTTCAAATATTAATGAAATTTATGTTTACGTTTGGGACTCTTGATTTATTACCAATAGTGGATTTTTTAGAGGACTTCATTTGGAACTCTTTTCACTATCATTATTATGTAATAGTCAATTGGAGATAGAATTATACATAGTTTGACTTTAATGTTATTATTATTATACTAGTATAATAGTATTAATATTTAGGTTGATGAATTATATGGGTAATTTTTTATTCATGAAGGTCAATCATAGTTAATCCATGAGGTAGACAATGGAATTGAAGTTAACCATTAATACCTTTCTCTTCAATGGAATTAATCTTATCATTATTGTCTTATTTCTTATTAAGTTATTGTTCTCTTTGGAGTGTTTTGCAGTTATTTTATTATTTTGGTTGGCTTAAAATCTTTAGTTCCCATTTTACCCTTCTATCCTATCCCTATTGTCGAACTCCACATCCAACTGATGGATGGGGTAGTCTAGGAACATCAATGGGGGACTCACTAGGTTGGAAAGGGTGAGTTTGTCACTTGATACTAAGACATGCCAAAATTAATTACAATTTTTTGGTGTTCATATTTTGATGTTAATTTATAACTTAATTGGAAATAAATTTCTTCAGTTAAACTATGTGTATGATGAAAGAGAATAAGTTATGTTGCAATTTAATGTTGATTATTATGAACTTAGGAAGCATTGAATTAAAAACCATTAATTATAGTTTTTATCAACTTATGAGATAACATGATTGTATGATCATTTATAAATGTATCTAGTTTTCTTGTTTGGAATACATATGGCTTATAATTTAAGTACTGTAATGAAAGAAGTAAAGTGAATATTTTTTTATTCAAGTTGTAATATAACGTTAAATGCTTGTTGACTTAGATTTTAACCCTAACACTTATATGAAGGACAATTATGGAATTTGAAATTAATTCCATTTTTGTTCATGGTCTATAAGATACTTATTTTGTTGTGTACACTTATTGGAATTTCTAAGATAAAAAGATAACCTTAGATACTTTACATGTTAATGAATTTATAAGAAGTATTATGATATATTTGTAAAAATTATAATGGAAATTTATATAATGATGGATTTCAAGTATGTCATAGCATTGAATTTCTTCGATGAAGTTGGTTTAGTCAATAATAATATAATGGTGAACATTATTCTTCTGAATCATTTTGAATGGTAGTTTTGTAATGACTACTTTATGAAATTTTATTAAATGGTTGTGGAAGGTTAATAAAGTCTTTAAGTTTTGGATTGAAAACTAATATACTAAGTGAATATTATATAATACATCTTTAATGATAGAGCAAATATACTTTTCAACATTAAGAAAATTAGGATAGAATATTTGTTGATTTTGGTTCTTTTTGTAAACCATTGCAAGTGTAGTTTGGCTGAAATAGAATAAGATATCAGTTAAAGGGAATGTTAAATTTGAGTAATTAGATTGAAGATTCCTTTGTATTTTATTGATAATTTTAAAAATTAACTGTGTGATTAATTAATAGTCATTATGTTTTAAAGATTAAATGAGTGGACACATGTTGTGTGTGTGTGTGTGTGTGATCAAGTAAAAGTGGTAATTGGATGCTAAGAGGGTCAATTGATTTACCCTATTCCCGGATTATTCCTAAAATCATCCTAGAGCCTTAGACACACTTTTCTAGTCATTTAGCAAACCATAGTCACCTACATTTAGCTAAAACATTTTCCCAAAATTCTCTTCCTAGATCCCAACCCAACTTGCTCAGCAATCTGCCAAGTGGACATTAGCACCACATTTGGGACACTACAACCACATGGCATTAGTGTTACCAACTAGGTGTTATTGTCCTTATCCCTAACTCTTCCTAGTGGATACTTTTTAAAATGTGTACCCCTCCTAAGGTTGGCCTCAACATATTTTATTATCCACATAAGCAACAAAAATCTATAAATACAAGTCAAATTGACCTATATTCACTAGATAGAAAAGAGATGCAAAATATATTCAAACCCAACACCTAGTTGAGAAAAAATAAGGTATTTGATCCCTATTCTACCCTACTTATTCATACTACCATATATATCATCCCTAAGCCCAATTTTCAAATATTTCAAAGCTAAATCACATTCAAAGCATCCCATCCCACTCTCATTCTAGTATTCACTTACACGTGCATCAAACACTAGGTGGGAAAACTGCATCAAACTAGATCCCTCTCTCGAGTATTGACTTCTAAGGAGGATTAGAGTTTACACATTAAATCAAGTTTTCTAAGTACAAGACAAAGCTCTAGGTTTCCTACACACAAGAATAAGACCTAAAAACACAGGTGTAGGTGCTCTTAGAAAATATGAATACTCTCATAAATGGGACACTACCACCATTTAGAGGACAGTACACAAACATGGTACTATTATCCATATTGTGTGTTATTATCCAGTGCATATATGAATAACATAATCATGTTGGCGACACTCAAAACTATCCAAAACCTAGTTTTTAAAACCTAGATCATCCATACTAGTCACTTTTTAGATAATTCTTTATTTAAGCCTATTTATTGTTTTTTAGAAATTCAAAGAAGGTCAAATGCTATGACAAATTAATGATTAATTAGTGAAATCTATTTAACTAATTTTGACATCATATCCCTTTAATCTAAACATAGGTTTTACATATTTAAACATTAAAAGGTTAAATCATTTGGTGAACCCATCTTACTTTGAATATTGCTTAAAACCCTAGCTTGTATTCATCCAAATTTTATGCAATAAATTTAGGGATAAATACTTCTAATTTTTTTAAACAACCTATGTAATTAAAATCAATTTCATATTAGGGTTTTAATTTATTTTACATATAATTTAAATTTTTACAAATAAACCCTAGATTCAAAAACCCTAACCCTAGATACACTTAGGGTTTGTATCATTTTCTATATATACTCATATTTCAATTACAAAAATATTAGATTTGATGTAATATTTCAATTTTTTTATCCTCCATATATTAATATTCTTAAAAGGTTCAAAATAAACAAAACTTATTTTCTTACCATTTCAACCTACTATGGCCGAATTCAACAATAGATTTTATAAAATTGATAAGTGACAATTACAAGACTTTGTGTCCAAACATAAGGATATACAAGATGATTTCATAAACATTATTCATGAGAAACTCCAAAAAACAAACAATGGTCAATATTTAACCCCTTCAGTTAATAATGTTGTTACACCTTCAATGGGGCCCACTCAACCAACTCAGATAGCATAACCCAAGATTGTTATTCAACCATTAGTTACAAGTACACCACTTGTGGTTAGTTATTATACTCTAGATGTACAATACCTTATGTGGGAGGTTCTTACTCTATAGCCTAAGATGTTACATCTTGAGAAAGGAGCAGCTAGGCCATCACATGCCTTAGATTCTAACATTTTCTTGCATACAACTTTGGCATATCACATAGAAAAACCTCCTTTTCCATCTAGTTTTGTGACACCCAAACTCACATTATATGATGACAAGGGTGAACTAGAGCATCACCTCAGAGCTTTTCACACAACATGCTTGGACTATGTGTCTAATGATTGGATTCTTATGAATCTATTTCCATGCATTCTCAAGGATTATGCCCTACAATGGCTCTATGAATTTCCAAATCAATCTATCATTGCATTAAATCCTTTATCTGATATGTTCCTATCACACCTCTCTATCAACACTAATGATAAGATATCATATGCATAAGTGGAAGAGTTAAAGCAAAAGTCAAATGAGCCTATCATTGATTATGTCTTATGATACAACATAATTTTATCAAAATTGACTAGTCCCATGGTAGATAGAGAGATTTAGGATATATTTAAATAGAGTTTACTACCAACACTACATGAAGTTATCTTATTTAAGAAGTTTTCCATATTTACTAATATGTGCCACATAGTCAAGGAAAGAGAGGTTAAGCTCTTAGTAATGGGAAAAATCCATTACACAAATAGATTAGAATAAACTATTAAGAGTAAAAACAACCCTCCATATAAGGTAAGGGATGCATAAAACAAAGGTGATAAAAGGCCATAGTCAACACAACTTTCAATCCTTCTCTTAGATGGGTTTTATCCCTACCTCAGTGTAGAGTCTTAACTAATCTTCTAGAATCACCAACACAAGTTCTAAAATAACTATTGGAATGTAATGTCATATCTCTCCCTCCCATTAAAGAGTTTGATATAACAAGGCCTATTCAAAAGATCTATGATTCAAATGATTTGAGTATCATAGGGCACTAGGATGCATGAAAAATATATGCATTAGCCTAAAGCATAAGATACAATATCTCATTGAAGCTAACATTATTTATGTGGGCACGCCCATAAAGGAATAAAAATAACATCAAATAAAGGATAAGGCACTCAAATTTATATATCCTTTCCCAAAGCATATAGATAATGAGGTAAGGAGCACATCAAGTGTTCACTATACATACTAGGTGTATCCACTACCAACTTCCTATCACATAGTTATAGAGGAGACACATCCATTGCATAATAATATTGACATGTATCAAAATACCATGCCACCTAGACCACTTATCACATTTTAATATTAGGATATTATGGATGATGACATAGATTTCCTTACACTCTTTATATGATCATACATAGACCACCATCATATTCACAATGTTATGGTTGAAAACAATTCAAGCATAAGCATGTGCACCATAAAACTCTTACAACACTTGGGATACATATAGTAGGACCCTATAGATATAATCATTAGTGGTTTTAGTGTCCATGTTCAAATCTCCACTAGGGAGACTATGCTTCCATTATAGGTCAAACCAACACACATAGCCACTTGGTTCCTTGTAGTACCTAGTACATGTGTATTTAATATATTATTGGATAGAACATGGTTACAATATCTCTAAGCCATATCATCTATAGTACACTAATGCCTTAAATATATGCATATTAATCAGGTGGTTAAGATTGAGGGTGTCCTATATGAGTATCCTCTTCCCATCCCATAGTCAATTTCAACATAGACACCAGTTATAGTTCCAGTACTACTACTATATATTGCATGGTTATAAATTACAATAAAGTATAACTCCTATGATTAAATTATAGTGTTTATCAGAGTCCTTATAGTCAGCTAGGTCTACTCTTATGGTATCTACATGCACACATACTCTCCCATGGAGACCATTACTAGAGACACCATTGCATCATAGATATGTCACATATTCTAGAGGACCTTCCTCATCTCATTTTATGTTGAGATCAATTATTTTGGGGTCTAGGGGTTCTCTTCTTAGGGCACCTACATCACCTATAGCCTATACTTCTACCTAATGGGTCCCTAACACCCCTACAGTTAATAGGTCATCTCTTTCAATGTCACAACATCATAACATCACTCCTCAGGTATTTTTAGAATCAAAATATATAGCATGGTAGATTATGGGGTCATAGTTTCCCTTTCACACCACATGCACAATCATAGATCCCCTATTTGACATAGGTCACAGTGATAGTGAGTCACCCATGAGACTAATTAGTCAGTATGGTTCTTATCCTTGTACATACTTCCTTCTCTCTCTCACTCCATATAAATAGTTTATTTTCATTTTCTTGTACATAGATTATACTTAGAATACACAAAAATAATACAAGTTAAAATACAAAAACATTCAAAATTTTCAAAAACACAAAATTTACAGATTATATGCATTTCTATGTTTACATTTCTACTACTTTCTAGATATTACATATTGCTAACTATCCTAGTATAGTCAATTTTATCATACACATATGCTTCACTTGTTCTTATCGAGTGCTTGTAGATTCTAAATAAGACTCTGGTCCACTACATTGATCTAGACCAACTATCATCTACCCATTAGGGGAATCTACACCAATCTAAGTTTATAAATTTTATACATCCTCCAACTTAGGGGCATCTCATACATAGTGTTATTACCAATTTTTATGTTTACATACTATATATTCTAGTTTACACATTGATTTATCTTGATATTGATCATTGCTCCTTATTACTCAAAATTTTAACCAATTATCACTAGTTAGACTCAGTATATATACATTCTATAATCTACATATACTTATCCTACATAGTTATATATGCTTTCATTTCTAGTTTTCATATATTAGACTTGATTGTGTTTCTTATGCTTCTTCCATCTTCAAGGGAAATTGAATGTGCCATTGTTCTTTAGCACTATGCCACTTCTATATTAATATGCAATGGATATGTGCCCATGTCCTTTGTGTGTGATTTCTTAATTATATATGTTGACATTTGAACATGTCCTTCTATGTGGATCTATGATAAATTTCTTGTTGCTTGTGTATGTGGACATTTAAACATGTCCTTGTATGTATTCATTCTTAAATTTAGTGACATGTGCTTATGTCCCTTGTATTATGGCCCTTTGGCCTACCCTTTGCATGTCTCATGTGCTTGAATGATGCTTACTGGTATGATTCTATACCATGACACTTATATTTACTTATTACACACACCAACCATGAGGGATATCATGATCTACCCTTCCTAATTAGGTGTCGTGATGGACATCATACCCCATCCCCTTAGGTAGTTACTTAGATTTTATACTATACACATTGATTACATGTATCTTGACACCCTTGTGTAATGCTAGATTATAACACACATATTACATTACTTACTCATGCTCATATTCATTTACATTATGATGTTATTTTTACACATTATATTAGAATATCATGCACATGCTCTAGATAAAAGATTTTACAGAGCTACTTTTTTAGAGGCTAGTTCTTACATAAGTTTTAAAACTACCCTAAAAATAAGAGGAATTCATACGGGTTTATCATAGAGATTAGGATCTTATATTTTTATTAATAGATATATTTTAGCACACATGATCAATTTCAAAAATCAGACTCAAGGCAAACACAAAATAAAATAAAGACTCAGAATTTAGTTTAGATCACTTAGAAATTAGACTAGGAAGACATTAGAGCCTATATTAGGACACTAATACCATAGGTCACTATTGTCCACTATAGGGTGCTACTATATAGTAAGCCCATCTTAAGGATAGTCTGAATCATTTAGACTAGTACAACAGGTATGGTACAAATTTACATAGATATAGTCACAGGGTTGATAGTTATGTTTAGATTTAGATCAAATTCATACCATTTGATCAAATTTAGGGGCATCATGTGTGGTATGATCACTTTAAAATTTAATTTAGTTACATAGATTTAGATATTATATATTGAGTTAAGATTCAATATACTCATATAATAGAATAGGGGAATGTGCATGACACATAGTTTCCATATACTCAGCTATACATAGGTTGATTAGATGGAATGGTAAAATCCATGTCATTCTCTATGATATATACACTTGATATCAAATTTTAGGTTGTCACCATATTCATGTCTTATGCCATATGTAGTGGTTGGAATTCCTAAGTGGACTAGAGCCACATAATATACCTGAATGGTTATGGAGCTAACATATATAGTTAGATATACTTAGCTAGATACTTTTGGCACTTTGTCTAATTTAGTTACAGATGTTTCTACTTCACACAGTTGGGAAATGATAGAGTTATGGCATACTTGATTTCTTGAACCATATACATGAGAGGGTTAGACACACTTACAATCTTATCCAAGCTATTCATAGAGATCAAGATCCACCAAGTAGGGGTGGCTAATGATGGAGCCAAAATCAGATTGAGTTCTTGAGCCTCCCATATGAGGATTGAGCAAGCCATAAACTTAGTTCAAGATATTTAATGATATGATCAATATATACATTCACACACATAAGATTTCACTAGGTTCATACATTGGTTTGCATACCCAATGAGGTGTATTCATTCCTTTCTTCTCTTTTTACTCAGCTTTACTCAATTACTTTATTTTAGCATAGTCTTTTACTTTTAATCAACTCTTAAGTAAGGACTAATTTTTGCATGTTTCATTATAGTAAATTTATTTAGATCATGTTCCACATACATAGACCCATATTCATATAATCAGAATCAAATACATGGGCTTCACTTCCAAAGCAAGTCCAAGTACACTTCTTTTTCCTTTATACTAGTCATTTCACTTTACCACATTACTAGCCTGGGTGGGCAAATATAATCACCTAAAAGTGGTAATTAGATTATAAGATGTCACTTGAGTTACCCTATTATTGACTTATCCCTAGACCCATCTTAGAGCCTTAGACACACTTTTATAATCATTTAGTAGACCATAATCACCTATAGTTAGCCAAAACATAGTCTTAGGATTGTCTTCCCAGATCCCAACCCAACTTGTTCAGTTGTCTGCCAAGTAGACATTAACACCATATTTAGGACACTATAACCACATAGTGTTATTGCCCCCAACTAGTCACTACTATACTTAGCCCTAACACTTTCTAATAGATACTTTTTCAAATGTGTGCCCCACCCAAGGTTGGCCTTAGTATATTTTATTACCTGCATAAGCAATACAACTCTATAAATACACGTCCAATTAACCTCTATTCACTAGATGGAAAAGATATGCAAAACATATTAAAACTAAATTCCAATTTGAGAAAAATTAAGGTACTTAATCTTCAGTCTACCATACTTTTTCATACTACATCTACAATATCCCTAATCCCAATTTTAAAACATTTCAAAGCTCAAGCACATTCAAGTCATCCAAGCCTACTCTAATTATAGCCTTCATTTTCACTTGCATCAAGCACTAGGTGGGAGAAATACATTGGAATTGATCCCTCTTTAGAGTATTGACTTGTAAGGAGGATTAGAGTTTGCACATTAAATTAGGTTTTTTAGACACAAGATAGAGCTCCAAGTTTTGTGCATGTAAGAACAAGACCTAAAGACATGAGCATAGGTACTCCTAGAAAATAAGAACAATCCCACAAAGGGGAAACTACCACCACCTAGAGGACATTAAAAAAACTTGGCACTATTGTCCATACTGGGTACTATTGTTCAGTAAGTAGATAAACACTAGAATCCTATTGGCAACACTCAGAACTATCCAGAACCTAATTTTTAAAACCTAGATCATCCACAATAATCACTTTTTAGATAAGTATTTATTTAAGCCTATTTATTTCTACTTTTATGAATTCAAAGAAGGTTAAATTCTATAACAAATCAATGCTTAATTATTAAAATTTATTTAACCAATTTAGACATCTCAACCCTTTAATCTAAACATAGGTTTTACATAGTTAAACCCTAAAATATAATGTGTGTGTGTGTGTGTGTGTGTGTGTGTGTGTGTGTGTGTGTGTGTATACAAAATAGAGATCATGAGTCTAAAGGGTTTTATCATCAAACCGGTCCTTTCTTATTGAGGAACATGTTATGAGGTGGATAAAAGTCACCAATATAATCCTATGGAGATGTTACTTTTCTCTAGTATGTGTCGAGGTTATCATAGTGAAGATCAGAAGTAGTCTAAGTGATTGAAGTCATAGAACTCTTTCAACGTCCTAGTCTAGATTGTTAATGCCCTCCTTTTTGAGATTATTACATCACCATATCCATCCTAGACATTTATTAAAGGCCTAATCACCTGATATAACATGTCTTCCACACACATGCTCACCTGGCCAAGATTACACGTCGACCATTTTTGCCTTGAATACTTTCCATGAATAGGTTCACTCTACATATTCAATGGCTTTTCCCTCCTTAACTGTTTAGTTTTTACATTGTATGGACTACATATGGTCTCTTCTAACCATATAGGCTCACTTATCAAGTTATACTATTGAGTGTTCTATACCTAAATACAAGAGGAGTATGCCTACAACTTATTTGACAAAATGCATGAGAGGATAGTGGGAATTTTAAATAGATCATCTTCAAGGATAGCGATAAAATATATGATGTACATAGGGAATATTACAATTTTTTATCACCACTCATTTGTTGAGCTAGGTCTTATTGACATGACAACAAATACATAAAGATTGAATAGGAGTGAAGATCAAATTAGAGCATACAATCAATAAAAATACTAGTACCCAGAGGATGATAACCAACCATTTGATGAAATGTCTAAAAACATTACTTTTCTTGATAATACTAAAATAATCAATGAATTGTTTAAGACAATAGGGCATCGGGTCATGATCCATTCTCTCACTGGGAATACCATATGCATCTGGGTTTCTTTGTCAAAAATGGTGGTAGATCTAAAGCAAAAAATTAGACACTCTCTAGGGATCTCAATGATTATACATTCTCTGATGCATCAAGGTATACAACTCAAGGACATTATAACCTTATAAAAATATAGCATAGGGAAGGATTTCACCATTTTTATAGTACCATAATTAAATGGTGCTGCTACTAGAATCAGATAACCATCCTCCTCCAAACCTATGAATTATAAGGAAGTAGTAAAAAACATAACATTCAATAATAACACAAAGAAGTTGATACCCTCCTCTACTACATATATTATAGAAAAAGTGGATGTGGTACCATTGGTGGAGATCATAAATGATGATGTGATACAATACCATGTCACATTATCAAATGATGTTGTCATTTGTAAGTTTAATGGTATATGGCCTACTACCTTGAATTTATACCAATGGGTATATGAGACATGGACAAAAAAATGTGAGATATCCCTATGCTCCAAATGCTTTTTCATTATCCATTTTTATGCTCAGGAAGATTATCATTGAAGTATTTTACAAGGCCCCTAATTTTAGGGTAATGTGGGATTGTAAATTACTTCTTGGTTTCAAGAATTTGATCCAAATACCCTATTAGTTACCAAGATGATGGTGTGGATTCAGCTCCCAAATTTTTTATTTAATTTCTTATATACTTTAGAATAAATAGGAAACACTCTAGGAACATTCATCAAAATAGACAAAGAGAGAAATTTTGTAGGGTTATGCACATATGTGTGGAGATTGATCTCAGTAAAGGACTTTCAGATAATATTATCCTAAAATATGGATAATCATAACACATAGAAGCACTACATTATGAGTATACTACTTTTAGATGCTAAAATTGAAAAATTATAAGACATCTCAAGCTACTTGCCCCTAGGCCTGTACTCAACCCAACAAGAAAAAGGTACGAAATCAAACTTGAGCAGATGGGTATCACCAAGATAAGATTTTTTCCCTACAAATATTGATCAAGATGAAGAAATTCAATAAATTATAGTGTTGGGGAAGAAAATATATGGAGTTATTATTCATCCTATTATTGAATCGATGCCCACTGAGTAGTCAATAGTAGAAGATCAAACTAGTTCAATGAAGAATCTAGTAGGGGGATTGAAGTGAGGACATGAATCAGAGAACTCAGATTTAGATAACAAGTTGGCAATCCCTTTAACATTAGAATTATTGATTTTAGACACACCTTCAAAAAAACAGATCAGACATGTATATGGTCATCATGGAGCCTACACAAGGGATCTAGAAAGATGTAAAGAAGAAAAAAGGAAAAAAGAGAAGAATTAAAGATACAATTTGAATTTCTCCCCACTAATTTCTAGTTTTAATTTTTCAAGGATTTCTTCCTCCATTGACCTAGAGTTTATGTTTTTAATGATCCCTGGTTGAGGCAATTCTGCTTCCCAAGTGTTTCATTTTCATATGTTTCATATGTGCATTGATGGCATGTCTCTACTCTCACAACTCAATTTACTTTGAGGTTGATAATGGTTGTATCCATTTACCAAATTTGGATAATAGATATTGATATTTTATTTTGAATATATATATATATATATATATATATATATATATATATATATATATATATGTATGTATGTATGTATGTATGTATGTATGTATATGTATATATATATATATATATATATATATATATATGTATATATATGTATGTATGTATATATATATATATATATATATGTATGTATGTATGTATGTATGTATGTATGTATGTATGTATGTATGTATGTATATATATATATATATATATATATATATATATATATATAAAACATGTGTCCACCCATTTTCTCTATAAAATATAATGGTTACTAATTATAAACTAACAAAGACTATTATATGAAGATGTATTAGCTAATGAAGACTATTATATTTATGTGTGTGTGTGTGTATGTAAAACAAAGACTATTAAATGAATATGTATTAGATTTATACATATTGGTCTAAATTTTGATATGAAAATAAGATAGTAAATATATGTCAAATGGGTGACTTATTTAACAAGGTGAACCTGAAATCAGTATGAAACTTCTTAAGAATTTTATAGTTGATCTTATGCAAATGTTTAATAATCATGGTTTTTGAAACATCCATATATCAATTATGCCTTTCCTCACATATTTGTCACTCCTTTTTGTCTATCATGATAAATGAGCATGTGAATTGAGACCATATGATAGTAGGGATATAGTAAATACATACTATGTTATACCTACAGGATAGTCTAGTTGTATTTTTTTATGATCTCTATTTGGCTCTAATTAATTAGTTGAGAATACTGAGATAATATTATATTGACAAGACAACAATTTGTGTCGTAATGTTCATCAATAATAAGAATATTTAACTATGTATTATATGTCAATTGATTAAATTGTATTGAGTGATAACATTTTTATAATTTTTAACATATAATTAATACCTTTAGTATGTGGATTAAAGCTACTATGTAGTGACCCTAAAGCTATAGATCATGTTTATATGACTTAAGTAGGTAACACTAGTTGATATTATTAGCCTACTCATAGCTGTTAAGATAAAGATTATTCCAATGACTTATTTATATAGATTTTAAAAATATTGGTTGAAGTAATCTTATCACTAATGTTATCATTTATTGAACTTAACACCTTGGAGAATGTAGTATGATGATTCTTATATTGTTTAGTATGATGATTATTCTATAAACTATTTTATATTTGACCTCAGGCACTCAAGTAATGTTAAGGTTTTATAAATGGTACTATTAGGATGAACTAGAAGGGAACATGATTAGATTGGATTCTATGAATGTATGTTAAAGTATGCTAATACACCCTAATCTACATATCAAATATGAAAATTACTTTCTTAGTATAATCCCTTAAGATCCTTTAACCTTGGTTAAGTACCTGTCTTCAAGCTAACAAAGTTATGATCCTAATAACACTTGTAACAATATATTTATCTTGAATCATGTTGAAAATTATCATAGTCTTAAGTAAATATTAGAGTTATTAAATAAAATGGGTTGTAACATTTTGGTTTCAAAGCAAAAGTTTTCTTCTCTAGGAAACTTTAAGAGAGGATGTTTTCTTTTTAGATTTTCCTAAGTTATTGTTTTATTCTACCTTAGGATGGTTAGAAAATGGTTTTATGGTGTTAAAAATAATGAAAACTAGGGTAATGTTAACCTGGGTAGAGGTCGATGTAGAGGTAGAGGTAGAGGATGTAGAGTCTAAAATCTCAATGTTGTTAGAAAGGAACCTACTCTTAACAATAACAATAGTAATGTTAAGGAACAGAATGTCAATGCTACTGGAGGTACTCCAAATAATGATATAGAATAAATAATTAATGGAATATTAATATCCTTAAATTATTTGAGAAAACAAATTATAAACTCAATAATGCAAATTGAACAACATTTAGGGTGTCTCCCAAGAATAATTACCCAAATTAGACGAAGGGATAATAAGTGAGAAAACACTCCAAGAGTTACCATTGATGGTCATTGAACCTATCATCAAGGAACTCAAAAAAATTACACAATTTAAGTTTTTAGGTGAAGAATCATGGGTTGAAATTAATGCATGGTTGGTTCATGATCAGAAACACTTTAATCTATATAATATTTCCTCAAATGTGAAGGCAAGGGTAGCAGCTTATCAACTAGTTGGAGCAGAAGCATTATGGTGGAATCACCTATGTTCCTTAAAAGGATATCATCCTTTGACACTTATCTAACCTATTTTTTAGAGGTGTTTTCAAAAAAGGTATGTAAGTGATAATTTTAAGGAATAAAAGATAATTGATTTTTAATTATTAAAATAAGAGAATATGACTATGTCTGAACATGAGAATAAGAATCTAAATATACTATATCATGTGAATTATATGCATTATGAGGAGACCAAAGTAATAAAATTCAAGCTAGATCTAAGATAAATATTTATTCATGATGTCAATATAACCAACCAAAAAACCTTGGTAACTGCCATTGAATTTGCACATTGGGTAGAAGAGAAAGAAAAGTCTCAGTAGAAAGTGAGACAAGATTTTAAACTAAATAGGCAACATTCTAAGGCCAATAATATTTCTCCCTCACCTAATTTTTTAAAAATTATTTATTATAATCATAGATTCAAAAAGATAAACAATAGTTTCAACAATTTTCAAGGGAAAATTAAGAATTTTAAAAACTATAATTCTCTTAAAAATTGGGAATTTTAACAAAAATCTATTTTAGGGGAACCCACATGTATCTACCATCAGAGTAAATATTATACCTATATCATATTAAATAAATATTGAATACATGTAATGTGGTGATAATCACTATCATAAGTACATGGGATAGTTTTAATAAGGGACCCCTAAAATCTTACTATAAAATTTTGGTGAATCCTAGATTTTAGGTATAATTCCATTGGTAAATATTTGGCAAAATCATCACACTAGTATCAATTGAGTAGAGATTTATATTAACTCTTTAAAAAAATTATAAATAGATAGTGAATTAAGTATCATATTCAAATCAATAAATAATGGAAAAAAATCTAAGTTAAACCCCTTTCCCCAAACACATTCATGGGGCAAATAATATGGCAACAGTTTGAATCCCTTAATAGATAGGCATAATTAATTAAAAGTGTGAAAACATTTGAATATATGTATGTATTATATTCTTACTTAGATTTTATTTCATTGTTGGCTATTTAGACTCATCCTTGGCCTCTTCTTGTAATTTTTTCTTGTTTCACGATTCTCACGATAGGTAGGCCTTGAATTTTTTACTTGGATTATACTTCATTGTTGGATGCTTAGACTCCTCCTTGGCTTCATCTTGCAACTATCTCTCTCCTCCTTGGCTTCATCTTGCAACTATCTCTCACTTTTTGATTCTCATTACTAGAAAGGAATAAAATTTTAATATAAATGAAGTTATATGAATTTAGGTTTTAGAGTTTTGTGGTTCTAGCATTTTAAGCAATTTGAAGAACTTATGTAGATTTATTTTATAAGAGGTAATTTATGTTAATTAGAAAATTAACAGAGAAAAAGGTTAGAGGGTGAGAAATCTAAATTCAAGATCTTATTTATAGTTCCTTCTTTTTAATGATTAAATATGCCCTCATTTTAAAATATTAAAGTTATTATTTTTAAGTGTTAAATTTGATGGCCATATTATCTATAAATTGAGTGCATAACTTTATAAGTCTCTCAAAAGACCAACCAGATAATATAATAAACTGAGTAAAGTAAAAATTGTGACAAAAAACTAGAGTATAGAGTATAAACCAACAATGGGGCCATAGGGCAAGATAACTATCAATTGCGAGGATGTTATAATTGAAAAAATATTCAAAACATTTTCATAGTTTTAAAATTATAAACTATATAATAAGGTTTGCCAAAATGTCTTAACTACATTCATATTGACCTTTCAAATATTTTTTATATCAATTAACAAACCATTCCAACCATAATATAATTATTACCTTAAATATTTAAAAATAAAGTACAGTATGATCATGAGGCTCTGTTGTGCTTATTCATCTTTTTTTTATGTATTATTTACAAGAAGTATCTTGCATGTCATTATTTTTTTGAGGAAACAATTTTATTTTTTTGTATAATAAGTATGTGGCAAAGACCAACTAGATAATATAATAAACTGAGTATAGAAAAAATAGTGACAAAAATTAGAGTATAGAGTATAAACCAACTATGGGGCCATAGGGCAAGACAACTATGAAAAGTGAGGATGACATAACTAAAAAAATATTCAAAACCTTTTTATTGTTTTAAAATTACAAACTATATAATAAGGTCTTCCAAAATGTATTAACCATATCCATATTTTCCTTTAAAATATTTTTTGTATTTCAATCAAGAAACTATGCCAACTAGAATATAATTATTACCTTAAACATTTAAAAACAAAATACAATATGATCATGAGGATCTGTTGTGTTTATTTAGTTTATTCTTTATTCATTATTTTAAAAAAGTATCTTGTGCATCATTATTTCTCAAAGGAAATCAATTTATTGTTTGTTTAAGATAAGTATGTCGTAAAGACCAACCATATAATATAATAAACTGAGTATAGCAAAAATTATAGCAAAACATTAGAGTATAGAGTATAAACAGACTATGAGGCCATAAAGCAGACAACTATGAAAAGCAAGAATGGAAATAAAATATCTTTAAAAAAAATATTTTTAGGGAACTTATCACTATAATTATTCATTTCATTGAATTTTACTTGTTTCATGTTGATATGTTCATAAAATTTGTGAAATGGATATTTTTGGTTTAGTCAAAAATATGGTTGAAATGATCATGAGGCTCTATTGCAATTATTCATTTTATTTAAAAGAAGTATCTTGCATGCCATTATTTTTGAAAGGAAATGAGTTTCTTTTTTTTAAAAATAAGTATGTGGTAAATACCAACCACATAATATAATTCATTTTTTTATGTGCATTGCTTAAAATAAGTATCTTGCATGCCATTATTTATCAGAGGAAATGAGTTTCTTATTTGTTTAAAAGAAAAATGTGGCAAAGACCAACCACATAATATAATTAATTTTATTCTTTGTGCATTTTTAAAAATAAGTATCTTACATGCCATTACTTCTCAAAGAAAATCAGTGGTAATACCAACCAAATAACATCATAAACAAAGTATAGCAAAAATTATGACAAAAATTAGAGTATAGAGTATAAATAATAAACTAACTATGGAGCCATAAGGCAAGACAAATATGAAAAGCAAGGATGGAAAGTAAATAAATTTAAATAAATGATTTTTAGGGAATTTATCATTATATTTATTCATTTAAAGAATCAAGATAGATGACTTTGCATGTAAACAATTTCTCTTAGTATTCAAAAGAAAAGAAATAGAAATCCATACCTTATAGTTACAATCACAAGGAAACTAGCTTAGAAATTATTTGCACCTCGTCCCAATATTTTGACTTCCAAATCTTTGTTTCTACAAATAGATTGCATCAATGACTAAAAAAATCAAGAAATTGTCAGTAAATATATTTAAAGAAATGATTTTGAAGGAACTTATCATTATATTTATTCATTTTAAGTCAAATAACTGTGGATGCAAATAATTTATCTTAGTATTTAGAATAAAGAAACACAAATTCATACCTTGCAGTTACAATCATAAGGAAAACAACTTATAAATTATTTTCACCTTTGGTTCCAACCTCTCATCTCAATATTTTAACTACTAGAGCTTCACTTCTGCCAAGAGCTTGTATCAATGACTAGAAATTTTGATAAACTGTCAACAAATATATTAAATAAATGTTTTTCAAGGAACTTATCATAATATTTATTCATTTTAAGATAGATGAGTGGGTATGCAAAAAATTGCTCTTAATCTTCAGAATACGATAAACACAAATCCATACCTTATAGTTGTAATCATAAATAAACTAGCTTAGAAATTATTTGCACCTTTGTTTCTAACCTCTCATCCCAATATTCTAACTACCAAAGCTTCACTTCCACCAAGAGATTAAATAAATGACAAGAAAAAATGAGAAACTATCAAATATGTATTTAAGCAACATTCATCAATTCTACGAGTAATGTGTTGGACCAATGTTAAATTTTGCCTTGGTCTACTCAATATTCTGACACAAATTCTTAAAAAATAGGTTAAGATCTAAACCTCAATTCCTATAGCTTTAATTCCACCTACACCACATTCAATACTAGAAATAAAATAAACATTAGGTTTGAAAAATATTTATTATTAAGTTATTTAGTTATTAAAACCATATAAAAGGAAGATCATGTGGTAAAAAAGAATATTCAAAACATTTTCATAGAATAAATATAATTATTATCTTAATCTTATTATGTCCTAGGTGGTCTTTATTATTTACATACATACATATATATACATACATACATATATAGATATACCTGGTGATTCCAGATTAACCTATACATGTCTTGTATATGTATTCGTAAATGAGATCCATATATGTATAGTAACTCTAGTAAATTTGTGTCCCAAAATAGGATTGAGTATAATCTATAAGGTGATTTTGTGTTCAAAACTATGAAATTGTATAAAATTGAGGTTATTTGACCTATGTATATTTTTGCATAATTAGCCATATTTAAAATTGAACAAACCTAATTATATCCTTTTGGATATAAATAGACACTAAAATTTCCCCTTTTAAGGACTATCCTAATCTAAAACTTAGGCAATCAACTAATCATAGATTGTATGTAGTTGTAGATAATCAGAATGTTGATTTTCAAGCCACTCCTATTGAAACCAAAGGTATTATAGCTAGTTTTTCATTTAAATTCTAATTTATTCTAGGGAAATAGATAGTTTCATTTATCTTTATGTTGCTAATAATATAAAATTAATCTTATTAGTTTAAGAGAAGGTTAAGAGGTTGAATTTGGTATAGGTAAAAGGGTGTTAATTTATAAATGTTTAGAACGAGTGGAGCTTAACTTAAGTATTTTTAGTACTAAAGTAAATTTATTTTTAGAACCATTGGGGTCTTAGGATCTCATTCTAGGAATAGATTTATTGTAATAACAAAAATCCACATGTGATTGTTATAATAAAATTATGCAATGCCTTGAAGACTCGGGGAAAAATGTATAAATCCAAGGAATTCAAAAACCTATTGAGTGAAAGTTACTTTCAGTCATGCAACTAAAAAACATTGTGTGAAAAGGTTTTAAAATTTATATTATTCATATGCATGAGTCAACCAAACATAAGGAACTTGTTTACTGATATTTTAATTTCTTGAATGAATTTTATAATGTTTTCCCTAAGAAATTACTTGGACTTCCTTCTAGGCATGAGATTGATTTTTCCATTGATGTTATGTCGAGAGTTTCCCTTACATCTAAGGCTCCATATTGTATGAATGTGGATAACTTGCATGATTTAAAATTTCAATTGTAGAAACTTTTAGAGAGTGGAAGAATCAAACCAAGTGTGTCTCCTCAAGGTGCTCCTATAGTTTTTATGAAAAAAAAGATGAAATGCTTAGGTTTTGTGTTGATTATCACATGCTTAATAAATTCACATTAAAAAAATTTATCCTTCAGCAAGGATAGATGATTTTTTTGACCAAATTAAGGGTGCATTATTATTTTCTAAAATTGGAATGATTCTCATGATTAGGGGTACTTGTTATGCCTTTTGTAACAACCCCATTGGGGTCTAATTAAAAATACATCATTTTTTTTAAATTAAACAAATATATTATTAATAGATTACACCATGAGAATCTAATTAGTGATCATATAAAATACTCTAAGTGAGATAAATTTAAATGAAGTATACCACATCATACATCTTTGATCACTATCAACATAAGAAAACATATAATAAAAATATAGAAAGTAATTACATCAAACTAGCCATGGTTGAAAAATACCTATAACCATTGTTGTCAACTTATAATAAATAAGTAATTATAGTGCTTCATGATAATTTTCCAATAATAAGTACAATACAATATAAGCACATATATAAGATACATGGCTTTCAGGAGCATAGTTCCCAAACTCTATTATCTATGGCAATCTCAAATGTCATCTCCAAGTAAGTATTACTATGGGGAGGGAGAGCATCATTCGAGCACTTTTCCACACCAACCATGGACCAACAATCCTACACACTAATCTCATCAAGGAATGGCCCTTCATTCGTGTATGAGAAGATAGTGATGGCACGATAATATACAGAGACAAGTTAGTACTCATGTGTTGTATGATTTCTAAAACTAAACATGTGATGTATCATAGAAAACACATTCTATTGCAAGATATCACACAAACATGTAAATCATAAATAATAGCAATATATAGATCAGTCAAAATTCATACACACCACTTGATTAGATTTTATTCATCTAGCCTTTTGATGCTAGTAATCCAGTGAAGTCTATCTCACACCTTACTTAGTATCAACAATGTGAGATTGGTTAACATAAAATAACCAAAATATTCATACAATTTACATCTTACTATCAATCATTTCACATAACATGTTAGGCATAAGATAATCTAATAACATACATTTATTCCATCAAATGTATGAATGAATCTCACATTATTATCTATCCCATACTAGAAATAATGACTAAATTTTATACTACCTGAGTAAAATATACTTTTAGCTATAGTTTCTACATACTACATGTAGTTTCCAAATAAAATACACCCTATGATAACCCATATTATCATAGTCTAGTGTTCCTAAACATAACTACTAAATACCACAATCAATCTAATAAAGTAGTCATAAATCCATGGAAACATAACCTTCTATTCAAGTAACAAGATATATCAAGGTAAGTCTCAGTTCACATGAAACATATAATACTCATTTCTATCATTTGTTATACTCACAGGGGATTGAATGCATGCAATTATATGATTATATTATACATAATTTTATAATTTATAACCATCCATGAAATTATAGTTATAAATACACACCCTTATGTACATGTATACACTATTCATATATATAACCAACATGCATACATTTAGTCCATCAAATGTATGAATGTATCTAGACATAATAATAATAGTATATACCACCTGAGTATAACATATATTTAAACTATAATTTTCAAATAAAAACACTATATTATATCCCATAATATCATAGATCATTGTACATGAGAACCCTAGTCAATCACAAACAATCAGTCTCACAATTTCAAGAATCAAATGTCTCATAATCATAAACAATAATAAAACAAGTACAAGTTATACCACCTAGATATACCTTACATATAAACAACATACTAACACTCAATAGAAACAAAACTTATAAGCATACACCATGATGCACTATTATATGATATATATGCATGCAATATTGATATAGAGAGGTTTATTCACTCTTTATATTTATATATATATATATATATATATATATATATATATATATATATATATATATATAGACACACACACACACACACACACACACACACACACACACACACACACACATAAAGAGTGAATAAACCTCTCTATATCAATATTTCATGCATATATATAAAGAGTGAATAAACTTCTCTATATCAATATTGCATTCTCATTATTTTACTGTTAGTTCTCAAAATAGAATAAAAATAACCTCTATTTAAAATTCCCCATATAAGGCATTTGTAATGTTACTTTTTTTGTTTATATTCTACAATAGTCTATGCATGTTATATTTATATGCTGCTAAAGGTTTGACCCTATCAACATGTTTTGTATAACACTATTGTGCTAAAGATACATTACTTAGTCTCAATCTAGAGTAAAGTTCAAAACATAACCAAAGCATAGACATAGGCCCCTCATGGATTTCATATAGATATAATTCTTTGTATTTAAACTATTAGCATATATACTTAGGTCATGTAATTGTATGAATAATGAATATATCATTACTCAAACAATAGTATAAGGACAATGTAACATTACAACAAAAATGTTTAATATCATAATTGTTTATACCAATACTGGTTATGTCCCTATTAGTAAGCTAGATAATGCTATTCACCTTGCTAAAACCATATACATCCATGTATATCCAAAAATTAAGCACATTCATCATATGACTATGGTCCAAAAGTTATATAAAATATATGTAATCACATCTTAGTCTCCCTGATTGATTATATCCCTAATTCATCAAACAACTATTGTGGGCATATCCAAATAGAAATATAACATTGAGATCTACTAAGATATATGGCTATATATCTCCAAGCTTTGATCAAATTTTATGGCTAATATCAATATTCATGGATATATATCTAGGGATGCTAAAATAGATCTACTGTTGATTCTAACATGTTTATCATATTTATGGATATTGGTTCTAGATCCATATCATAGTCTGAGTTGCAGAATGTGGTCAAAATAATAATAACAATTATTCATAATCCCTTTTTCCTTTCTCATACCTGTTTTCCTATATTTTATCACTCTCCTCTACCACACATACAAACATATAGGAATCTTCCTTTAGTTAGACATATAACATCCATGAATATTTATATAAGATGAACAGTCAATTTCATTATTTATAAGGATTGTATTTATATAGGGATGTTATAAGTCGTTATACAATATTTGTATAAATTGTAAAATACTTTATTATTATTATTATTATTATTATTATTATTATTATTATTATTATTATATATCATTTTCTGAAAACTAGAGCAATATCAACATACATGGGAGATGAGAGTACATGCATCTGTTCATAACATACTCAGATAATTTTAAATTATTTCACTGAGAGTATTAGATATTATACGAAGATAATATATCTGATATAATTTATATGCAAGAAAATATATTGACACCATATTTATAGTAAGTCATTGTTATTATAACAATTTCATTAATACTATGTTTAAAATAAGTCACTAAGTCCTTTAATACAACATTTTAAGCAAATCATTGATACTATTAACAAAGTATAATGTGTATACTGCAGGAGGTAGAATTCAGGCTTGTATATATACATATCAACATAAGACAAGTTTTTCTTATTACTCAGTGATTTATTGGCAAATAATATAATGTTGTATATTATTTATTCATAAGGCTAACAATCAGTTTCTCTCTGTTAAAAAGTATACACCTAGTTTATGATGATTTAACCTATTTAATTTAGATCGTTGCATTAATATAAACCATTGTAGTATTTTATCAAATCATTGCATGTAAATCCTTATAACATTTTATCAAATCACTGCATTAATATAAACCATTGTAGCATTTTATCAAATCACTACATGTAAATCATTGTAGTATTTTATCAAATCATTGCTTGTAAATCATTGTAGTATTTTATCAAATCACTACATTAATATAAACCATTGTAGTATTTTATCAAAACATTGAATTTAAATCATTGTAGTATTTTATGAAATCGCTACATTAATATAAACCATAGTAGTATTTTATCAAATCACTGCATGTAAATCATTGCAATATTTTATCAAATCACTACATTAATATAAACCATTGTAGTATTTTATCAAATCACTTCCCAAGTCACCATTCCACATCTATACTTTTGTTTATCCTAGTATACAATGATATAATGATACAGATAATAATCATACATTCATACAATTCACACACACACACACACACACACACACACACACACACACACACACACACACACACACACACACACACACACACACACACACACACACAGATATATATATATATATATATATATATATATATATATATATATATATATATATATATATATATATATATATATATAATTAGTTTTACATGCGAAGGAATCACCTCATACATGTAACCAAGTATATATGTTTTATATGTTGCTCAATACAATGACTTATGTAGTATTAATATACAATGATCTATACAACTAGATATGTATATCTACCTTTCATTTCACATTAATAATGTCGTATCTCTCTCTCTCTCTCTCTCTCTCTCTCTCTATATATATATATATATATATATATATATATATATATATATATATATATATATAATCACTAAATAAATTAGCATATCAAAATGGTTTAATGATAATTCAATTAATAAATTTGAATTATTCTAATTACATAGATCTCAAAACATTCATGGATATACACACATGTCATGCAAGATGAATTTCAAATAACCAACTAAACTATGCGAGTAACTATGGTTAAAATGACTATCTAATGAAAATGACATCAAAATATGTTATGCTAACCACTTTATCATACATCTATCATGTCCTAAATACTATGGTGTGTGTAGGGTTCTATTTAGTTTTTCTATCATCCTCCAACATCTCCATTTACATCACCTTTTCCAATGATGTTTTCCTTCCATCACGCTCTGAGGGATGAGTTCTCTTGTGTTAACCTCATAAAAAATAGGTATTTAGATCATAACATTATGATATACATATGTCATTAAATATAGCTGAAATAATAATGTGATCATAATGTAAATATATACTTACAACTAACTCATAGCAATGTAATCATGTAACCTAAGTAATATCCTATATCGCATAATATCATATATCTCAAAGCTTATTTAAAAATAACCAAATATAAATTTGTCAACTACATATATCCATGGATAATCAGACATTTTTCTTGATGAGGAATCAAGATGTAACATCCTTCCCCCTAAAGCTAGTCAACATCCTAGCTGACTCTTATTCAAACATAAGTTCTGAATTAAAAATATTATTTAGTATAAAAATCACATAGTATAAAGTATTAAATCAAGAAAATAAATGTGAAATTTGCCTATAGAACTCATCATAGTCCTCTCAAGTAATACTCTTCTTAGAGTATTGTTTCCACAAGACCCTACATTGTGACATCTCCTTATTATGCAAATAAATTTTTTGATGTCACTTACTCTATTTGGTTCTATCATGACCACCTCAGGGTTTAGAATTGGCAAGACAAACCTATATACTATAGGACTGATCACTTTTGATATCTTGAAAGGCTCACATATCTCAGTGAAAGTTTCACTGACTTCTCAAAAACACATGAGATCATCATAAAAGATAAAAACTAACTAGCCAAGGAGAGTTTCACAAAACCTTCCATTCCCTCAACACATCTCTCTAATCTATAGAGTGTTTTTCTCATTTTAGAGAAAAGTATTTAGGGGACCTAGCAAGAATACTGTGTATAAATTAATACTACCACTACTCTATGTAGCTCTTAATAATTATGACATGTCTTTACTATCACTAATCTAAGGAGATCCATATAATTATGATGATGAATAGAAAATGGAAACACTAAATTTTCAATGTATACAAAATTAAGGAATAATTGTTCCATAATATACATGTGTATGGACATACAACTGAATTTAACAAATCTGTCTATCAAATTCAAACTCAATAACTACCAATTCAATGTCAGACTATATAATATCCACTTCCATCACTTAGTAATCACATTCCTAATTCACCACTCTTCCTTTAGGCCTCCATGACTTAATAATCTCCACAATGTGCACAAGGTTTAATGAATCATAATTCTATACAAATAGATTATATAAATAAATGGGACATTATAAATAATTTCATATGTACCAACATAAATACAAGAAAAATCATACAATCATTCCATAATTTTATTAAGTTTCCACAAGCCAAACATAATGAGTATCATATTTCATAGCTTAACCTATTTTCTTATATCCATAGTAAAGAGGTAATAATGTTAAAATTAACATAGCACACCAAGTTTAATGATCACACCATCCATACAACCTTATAAAGGAAACAAGAGAGACAATGTTTCCTTGCTTGCTCGGCTAACACACTATAAGTTAAAAGTTTATCTCAACCCCTTAGATTGATAAGATGTTCCATACATCCTATACCCTACTCACTCCTGGTGAAAGGTACATAAATAACTCTTCAAAACAACATGAATTAAGAAAAAGGAGAATAATATCAATCAAATCAAGGGTACATAAAACATAACAATTATAATCAACTTACAATTGTTAATCTAGAATTAATATAAATATAGGGTTTGATAACTCCTTGAACCAAATAGGTTGAACCTTGTCTCCGCTTAGTGCGAGTGCACAAATATTTTATTAATATTCAAAAAACCAAGTACATAAGGGTACCTTTACTCTGTTAACCCTTTTACATTGCAAACATTGATTTATATAGTTTTTACCAATGACCTGTAAAAACAACTAACCTATAACCAACTATTTACGAGAAAACAACTCATAAGGTAGTTCTAATTAATAAATATAAAACATGAAAACTACCTAAAATTAAACTAAATTTATTTTATGGGGGTGTCTTTACTAAAAGATGCATGCCCCATTTACAATAATATTAATTAACCTACCAAAAATATAACCTAATGTTAAGACTTTGGAACAAGTCCTAACAAACCCCCTATGATCCAAAGTCAAGTCTTTGGACACATACCAAGAATTTTTCTAAATTTTTCAAATTTGATTTTGTCAAGGGATTTTGTGAAGATATCAGTTGTCTGATCAGTAATTGGGCAATATATTGGATCAAGAGTTTTCTTTGCCACCAGCATTCACAGATAATGGTATTTGACATCCATATGTTTTATTTTGGCATGAAATACTAGATTCTTGGACATCTTGATTGCACTTTGATTATCAATGTATAATTGTGTAGGAGCAAACTAAGAAACCTGAAGATCTTCAAGAATACGATGAAGGTAAATAATTTCTTTGAAAGCATCCCATGCTGCAATATGCTCTGATTTTGTTGATGAATTTGCCACTGTATCCTGCTTCTTACAACACCAAGCAATGGCAGTTGAACCCATATGCATAATATATCCTGGGGTTGACACTTTGTCATCCACACATCCACCAAAATTTGCATCACAATATCCAACAATTTTGAAGTTCTTGTTGCGGCGGTATTCAAGGCCATATGTTTTCATTCCCTGAAGGTAACGAAGTACTCATTTTTCTGCATGCCAATGAATTTCTCTAGGCTCATGCATAAACCTAGATAAAATTTCAACTAAAAATGAAATATCAGGTATGGTAGTCATCAAGTATATCAAACCTCCCACCAATTGTCTATATGTGGTGCCATAAAAAAAGGCACTGCTATCATCCTTAGACAATTTCAAGTTACTTTCCATGGGAGTGAGGGAAGGTTTGCAATCACTCATGCCAAACCTCTCTAATAACTTAGAAATATACTTAGTTTGTGAAATGAAAATACTATGCTCTTTTTGAGTTACCTCTATGCCGAGATAGTAGTGAAGAAGTCCAAGATCTGTCATCTCAAACCCATCTTTTAATTCCTTCTTCACAGACTTGTTATGGTTTTCATCATTACCTATAATAAACAAGTCATCAACATAGAGAACAAGTATCACCATTTTCTTACCTTGCACTCGAAAATAGAGAGTATCATTAGATTCACTGTGATGAATACCAATGGATTTCAAGTATGAATCCATTTTCTCATACCAAGCCCTGGGTGCCTATTTGAGTCCATACAAAGCTTTTATCAGTTTACATACTTTGTGTTCAGCACCCACCTATTCAAAACCTTGAGGTTGTTTCATATATACTTCTTCCTATAAATCACCATCTAAAAAAGCACTTTTAACATCCAATTTATGTACTTTCCAACTATTTTGTGCTACTAAGGCAAGTACCATATGAATAGTGTGCCATTTGGTATTTGGTGCAAATGTTTCCTCATAGTCAATACTTTCTTGTTGCACATATCCTTTTGCAACAAGTCATGCCTTATGTTTATCAATGGAGCCATCTGATTTATACTTAGTCCTATAAACCCATTTGCATCTGATGGGTTTAACATGTGGAGGAGGATCAACTAAAACCCATGTATTATTTCTAAGTATGGAATCATACTCACATTTCATTGCCTATTGCCAAACATGTTCAGTAGATGCCTCCTCAAAAGTGGATGGCTCAGTGGAAGAAGTTGTAACAACCATAGCATAATTTACCTATTTTTGAGAATTCTTGGGCCATGTTAAACGAACTTCATATACTGTTAAGTCATAAAAAGTACTTTGAACCCATTTTGGATAGTCAAATTATTCAAATTAGGGACTCCATAATTCTCATTATGTGTATTGTTCGAAGGGGGACTTAGAGAATTTTCAACAATTTCTAAGTCATCAACCTGTGAACTTGTAGGTGGAAAGGAAAGTGAAGGAATTTGAGTCTCATACCATAACTTTGAAGAGTTATCCCCATTATTCAAACCCCTATCTCTTTTTGTATTTTTCCTCTCTAATCTATCAAGTTGAGAATCAATCTCTGCAGAGTTCATAGTCCCAAACTCATCAAATATTACATCTTAACTCACTATAAATTTTCTTGAATCCTGTGCAAGCAAATGAAACCCCTTTTTATCTTCAAAATAACCAAGAAAGATGCATTTTTGACTTCATGGTTCCAACTTAGTTCTGTGTTTAATAGGAACCAAAGCAAAACAAAAACATCCAAACATTTTCAAGTGTTTAACTTTTGGTTTAAATACATACCATGCCTCATATGGAGTTTGTCCCAAAAGTGCAACTGTGGGGGACCTATTTCTCAAATACACTATAGTACCAATATCTTCTGCCCAAAACTTATCATCAAGTTGTTTATAGTTTAACATGGCACGTGTTGTGCCCTCTAAAGTTATATTCATTTGTTCAGATACTCCATTTTTTTGTGGAGTATAAGCATTACTATATTGTCGATGAATTTCATATTCTCAACAATAATCTAAAAATTCATTAGAGGTATACTCACCTCCATTATCTGAATGAAGAGTGGCCAAATGTGAACCTATTTCTTTTTCAACTAAGTGTAACTAATCAACAAACTTAGCAAAAATTTTAGATTTGTTTTTCATAAAGAATACCCAAGTCATCCTATAAAAGTCATCAATAAACAAGACAAACTATCTACACCCACTAATGGATGACTTTTTCATGTCACATACATCACTATGAACTAACTGTAAACATCTATTATCTCTCCAAGATGACTGTTTAGGAAAATTTTCTTGATTTTGTTTGCCTAAAACACATGACTCACAAAGAATACTATCTTTTTGAAAAGTGGGCAACCCATTCACCATACCATATCTCTGTAAATCCACTAAATATTGAATATTCAAATGTCCATAGTGGAGATGCCATAATTGCTGTGTAGACATAGTACCTGTATGTGTGTCAACAACTACTGCAAGTTTTATATTGGGAGGAAGTACCTTACAATGCAATCTAACCAAGTTTCCATCTTCATATCCTGTATACATTGTTTTATAATCATCCTTCACTGAATTAATGTAAATGAGCCCATTTTCAAGCACAATTTGATAACCTTTCTTTCAAATAGTTACCAAAGAAAGTAAGTGTATCTTCAATGTGGGAACATACCAAACATCCTCCAAGTATTTTATAGACCCATTAAGAACAATAATATGAATAGATCCAAGTCCTAGTAGTGTATGCATAGACATATCTGCTAAGGCAACTAGAGAGAGAGAGAAGCTTCCTTATAAGACCAAAATAAATCTCTCCTAAATGTCATGTGTTTGGTTGCTCCTGTGTCTAAAACCCATACATCTTTGAGCTCATCTCTAGCCTCATATTCAATATAATCAATGTGCTCCAAAGTAATGAATGCAGATTCATGGGCAACATTACTATATTCATCATAGTCATGATTAGCATACTAAGTAGAGTTAGACTTAGTCACTTTTTGTGGCCTTTAAATTTTATCAAAAGGAATCCTACATTGTGAGGCAATGTGACCAAATTTTCCACATCTATGACACTGAATGTCTGATTTAGCTCGACCTCTGCCCCTATATGAGTTGTGACCATGTCCTTGATCACTTGTTTCATGTGAATGTGATTGGTTAGATCGTTGATTATTTGAATGACCCCTACCTCTGTTTTGATATATGCCTCCTTTATAACCTCAACCCCCTCTATAACTATTTCCTCTATTATTTTGATGCCCAGATGAAGATGAACTAGGCTTTGACTCTAAAACATGGGCTTCTTCAGTTTTCTTAGATTTCTTGGGTAGAGAGAGGTCATGTTGGATGAGTAACTCAGCCAACTTATCAAAGGTGATGCCTATGATCTTGTCAGAGACATGCAACATTTCAACAAAATTCCTATAGGACCCTGGTAGTCCTTTCAAAGTAGCAGTGACTATGAGGTCATCATCTAGTTTTCAAAAACCAGCCTTAGTGTACTTAGTAGTGATATTTTTCAACTTAGACATATATTCTCCCATATCCCCATCTTCATCTAATGACAAAGTAAACAACTGCATATGAATATCTATCTTCTTATGCTTAGGTTTCTTATCATACAAATCTGACAATGTTTTCCATGCCATGTAACTATGAGGAGAATTTTCAATATGAACATAAGTATCACGAGTACAATAGCATTTAATGAGAGCTAAGGCCTTAGAATCACACAAATTGAATATATCTAATTTAGCCTGCTCTGTTGGCAATGTGGTATTTTCATTCTTAACAATATCCCATAACTCATTAAAAACTAGTGAAGCTTCCATCAATCTTTTCCAATCTGAATAATTGGAAATTGTTAATCTATCACCATCTGAAAGCCAATTTTGAATTTTCAACATCTTGAAATGAAATTAAGTGCAGTAGAGAAAAGTGTGACAAAATGTAAAAGAGATAAAACAAATATCACAATCACTACACAAGACACTGCTTCTATGGGGTTTTACACTTAACCTCTGCATAGAGTGCAAAATAAAAAAATAAGTATTTTTGATGGGTTTTGCACTTACCCTCAACAAAAATCAATGATTACACCCTTATTTCACCAAATTACAACCTTATTCCACCAATTACACCCTTATATCACCACAACAATGTAAAATAAATATGATTGAATTCCCCCTTTTTTATTTTTAAAATAACACAATACAATAAGTATGTGTTTTACAACATTCAGATTTAAAAAGGGAATATTCCTTTTACAAAAGAAGCATATTCTAAATTAAAAAGAACTTTCTCCAAAAAGAAGGGATTTAAACCCTTGACCTCCTCCTTTGCAAACTTCTTACAAAATAAGGTTAACCAATTGCTCTAAGAGCATTTTCAAAACATTACACTTAGAAATTTATACTTATTCCAGATTTTGTGTATGAGGGAAAATAAAAATAAAAACTTCATGTGTGTAAATAAATTCAAAATTTTTCCCTTTTTCAGCCTTCTCTTCCAAGCTATCTCCCGTGGGACCCAACCACAGCAAATTTAATGATAACCAAACTTTAGAAATATAAAAAAAAATTCCAATTTTATACCTATGCCATGCTTGCCTGGGACACCATGGCTACTCCTGGTAATTTTCTCTTCACCTGTTCTCTCTCCTACAGACCATACAAATCTATACAAGCTGGATAAAATAGATTTTGACTGAGTTTTGGCAAATTTTTTGAGGTATATTTGTAGGGAATGAGTTCAAAATGAAGCCAGGGCATTGGAAGGCCATACAAGTCCAAAAAATTGCTATATTTT
Source organism: Torreya grandis (assembly GCA_037957365.1). Taxonomy (NCBI): domain Eukaryota; kingdom Viridiplantae; phylum Streptophyta; class Pinopsida; order Cupressales; family Taxaceae; genus Torreya; species Torreya grandis. The sequence goes on from JARHVA010003432.1 coordinate 309,140, forward strand.
CATTTTGAATGCAAAAAATAGGTGTTTAATACCATTTGATCAAGTTTGGTAGGTGTTTTGGATTTAAAAAGACTGAGAATAAAATGAGTCAACAATGGCAGCCATGAATGAACATTACAGAGGTTTTTTACAAGTAAATAGGCCGTACAAATCTGGTTTTTGCAAAAAAACAATGAATTTAATAACATTTAAATGCTAAAAATTTAGTTTTTCTGCCAAATTTAGAGTTTGAACATAGAAAAATGGAGTATCAAATGGCCAAAATGACCAAATTGTGGTATATGGAAAATACACAGGTTTAAATATAAAAAATATTTGAAAAATTAAAATAATTTAATAATTTTTCAAACATTTAAACTAATAAATTTTTTCATTTTATATGGAATACCTTATTTCATGCCAATGAAATCATGTGAATTTGACTTTTCACCTTGCTCCTTTCAAATTCACCAAGCTCTCCAAATTACCATGTTCTAATACCACTAATAACTCCTTGAACCAAATAGGTTGAACCTTGTCCCTGCTTAGTGCGAGTGCACAAGTATTTTATTAATATTCAAAAAATCAAGTACATAAGGGTGCATTTACTCTGTTAACCCTTTTACATTGAAAACATTGATTTATATAGTTTTTACCAATGACTAGTAAAAACAACTAACCTATAACCAACTATTTATAGGAAAACAACCCATAAGGTAGTTCTAATCAATAAATATAAAACATGAAAACTACCTAAAATTAAAATAAGTTTATTTTATGGGGGTGTCTTCACTAAAAGATGCATGCCCTATTTACAATAATATTAATTAGCCTACCAAAAATATAACCTAATGTTAAGACTTTGGAATCAGTCCTAATAGGGTTTGCCATATCAGATGGTCTAAGTTCACAAGTTAGATAAAGTAATGACTCTAAAAATACACAAGTTGAAAGTAGTGAACTAACATCTCAACAACAAAACTCTTAAATACCCTCACATGGTAAAAATAAAACACTGCAACTCAAGTTTCCAAAATCACTACTCATTTACCAGTCTTGTATGAGTAGTATCATAACCCGCTTCCACAATCAGAGAGAAAATATTAACCATAAACATGTATCAATCCATCCAATCCTATAACTTCTCTTTCAACAATTAGAAGTCATTATCCCATGAAATCAAGGGAATAAGGTCAAAACAACATTTTAAAAACAAGTTTATATTAAAGGGAACACTAAATCAACATCATGAAACTATGCATCCTCTCAGTGGTCTTATAATGATGTCAAAAGAGGGCGAGAGAGTAAAAACTCACCTATATGATATCTATAAGAGATGACATTTTTTCCCAAGTCCACATAAATATATGGGTGATAAAACATAATCAAACTCCTAACACATAGGAGTTCTCTACTAGATAATTACACTCTACTACAAGGAGAATTCCCATCACACTCGGTGGTTCCAATCTAAAACAATCATAGAAAATTCCCACTCCTAAGATCAATGAATATAAGACACAAAAATAATGCACATATATTTAAGTGAGAAGCATCCCATTATTTTTAAACACTTACAACATAAAACACTAATGGTGAAGGTGACTCGATTACTAAGAAAGATGTAATCATACTCAAGGTGTTTAATCTAAGTGATCAAACTATGGTAAGAATCTCTTGTTCATGACTCAAGAATTATGCTGTTCACTTACCTACCCAAACATCTAATATACCCATCACCATAGATACACTTGATAAACCAACCCTTTAAAAAATTTAATAGGGTATAAGTGCTCCTAAGGTACACACTCAATGTACTACACACATTTCACTATTCTCTTTTTTGATAAATAGAAGGATACAAAATTTTTAATGGACTCATTAGGTCCTAGAATTTGAGCCACAGCTTTGATACTACACGTAAGAACCCCACTAGGGTCTAATTAGAAATACGTGATTTAAAAAAATTAAACATATATATTGTTAATAGATTACACCATGATAATCTTACTAGTGATCATATAAAATACTCTAAGTGAAATAAATGTAAATTAAGTATACCACATCACACATCTCTAATCACTATCAACATAAGAAAACACATCATAATACAAATATATAAAGTAATTACATTAAACCAACCATGATTGATACATGCCTACAACCACTATTGTCAATGTACGACAAATAAGTAATTACAGCTCTTTACGATAATGTTTCAATAATAATTATAATACAATACAAGTATATATATATAAGATACATGGCTCCTTTGAGCATAGTTCCCAAACTCATATATTTATGGAAATCTCAAGTGTCAACTCTAATTAATTATTTTTATGAGGAGGGAGAGCATCATTCGAGAACTTTTACACACCAATCATGGACAGCTATCCCACACACTAATCTTATCATGGAATGGAACTACCTTCATGGATGAGTAGATAGTGATGGCATGAGAATCTAAGAGACAAGCTAGTACCCATGTGTTGTATGATTTCTAAAAATAATCATGTGGTGTATCATAGAAAACCTATTCTATTGTAAGATATTGCAGAAACATGTAAATTATACACATGGAATGATAATGTCTCACTAAAAAAAATTGGACAAAGATTTTAATAATAATAAATAATAGTGATCTATACATTCATCAAAATTCATACACACCACTTGATCAGATTGCCTCCATTTTACATTATGATGATAGTAAGCTAGTAAATTCCATTTCACTCCTTACTTAGTATCAGTAATGCGATATTGGTTAACATAATATAACCAAAAGATTCAAACATTTTACATCTTAATAGTAATCATATCACATAACATGTTAAGCATAATATAATCTAACAACATACATTTATTCTAACAAACATATGAATGAATATCATATTATTATCTATCCCATACTAGAAATAATTAATATAATTTATACCACTTAGGTAAAATACACTTTTATAGCTTATAAATACTACAAGTAGTTTCTAAATAAATTACACCCTATGATAGCCCATATTATCATAGTCTAGTATTCTTAAGCATAACTACTAAATACCACAATAAATCCAATAAAGTAGTCATAAATCCATGAAAACATAAGCTTCTATTCAAAGAATAAGATATATCAAGGTAAGTCTTAGTTCACATGAAACATAGAATAATCTTTTATATCATGTATATACTCATAGGGGATTGAATGCACGCATTCATATGATTTTATTATACATAATTTTATAATTTATAACCACCTTCATAACTATAGTTATAAGTACACACCCCTACATACATGTATACACTATTCATAGATATAACCAACATACATACATTTAGTCCATCAAATGTATGAATATATCTAGACATAACAATTATAGTATATACCACC